>JABUQX010098761.1:47500-55226 GCA_015478945.1 Trachelipus rathkii
GGTAATTAATAAATTTAATATACCACAAGACTTTATTTATAATGAATACCCAATTATTGAATTATTCCACTCACTGGCACTCCTGTACGCCCTGCCTCACCCACTCTCTCTCAGCAGTTCTCACAGAATCCCGACTTGATCTGCCAGTCCGCCCCAACCCGCCACTCGAGGCACCGTCCGTCATCCCTCTACCGTCACCATTCATACTTCACCTCCTCTTACTTCGATCTCACACCCCGCTTACATGCTTCTCTTCTTACCCACGTTCTAGCACACGCCTACCCTCACACAGCCATCCCTCCGCACCTTACTCCACGGACCAATCTACTAATCGCCTGACCCCCAGAGGCTATCGCGGCATCATCCCCTCTACATTTGCCACTAGCCCTCCACTCAACACACTACATCACCACCACCCCCATCCCGACAACTCGCATCCTCACTCATACTACCTATCACTATCCTACCCCCTACCCCTCTACCTCACTCACCTCACTACTCACCCTCACTCACCCTCACTCACTCCACCTCACCCACCTCACTACTAACCCCTCACCTACCTCTCACCCCTCACCTCACACTACCCTACCCCTCACTACCCTACCTCTCTACTACCTCCCTCACCCACCCCTACCTCACCTCACCTCACTACCACTCCTCACTCCACTCACCATCCCCTCCACCCTACTACCCTACCCTTCCTACTCATCTCATCACCCCCTACCTCACTACCTACACTATCTACTACCCCCGCTCCCATCGCAGCCTTCGACCGCTTGCCACTCACTCTAAGCCCCCCGTCCCCACGCAGACGCACTCCCTCGATATTTGCACACGGACGATTCGACGCCAACATAATAACAGCTCACACTCCCCACTCTCCGCTCACAATTACCTCCCTAACATACCATCCCTGCTATTCCAATCCAAACCCCCGCCAACTGCAACCGCTCGCTACCGCTCATCACACCTACCTACTCCACTACTCATACTCACCTCCCTCACTCACTCACCACTCACTCTACCCTCCCACCCTCACCTCCACTACCTCCCTACCTCACTACTATATCTACTCACTCACCTACCTACCTACTCACTCTACCTACCTCCTAATCACTCACCCCCCCTATCCACCTACTAACACCACCCTACCTCACCACCTCACCCTACCTCCCCCTCACCCCTCATACCCCTCACTCTATCACTCACCTCACCTACTACCTACCCTCACCTCACCCACAACCCCCCATCTCACCCTCTGTCTTCCCCTCAGACTCACTCCCACCTCCACCTCCACCTCACTCCAACTCATCCCACCTCCCCTCACCTCACCTCACCTCACCCACTACCACTCCTTCTCTCACCTACCTCATCAACATATCACTACCCTCACCTACCCCCTCCTCACCTATCACCCTATCCTATCTCATACTACCTCCCCATCCTACCTATCACCTCACTACCTCTCACTCACTCCATACTTTCATCACTCCACTACCTACCCCCACCCTTCCCATCCACTCACCCATATCACCTACCCTCACTATATCACCTCACTCCTACCTCCACTACTATACTACTACATCATACACCTCTACACCACTTTCACCTTCACACTACCTTTTCACTCACTACAAAACCTTCACTACTACCCTACCTATACCTACCCTTCTATCACTACTATATCATTATGACTCATAACCCCTATATATATCTATATATACTATATATATATATATTCCACTTATATAATATATATTATATACCATATATATAAACATACTATATAATATATATACTATATATATAAATCTATAATATATAAATATATATATATATATATTATATACTATATATATATATTATATATATATATTATAATATATATATGTATATATATATATATATATATATATATTATATATTATATATATTATTATAATATATATATATATATATATATATATATAATATATATATATTTATATATATATATATATAATATATTATTAATATTAATTATATATATATATAATAGTATATATCTATATAATATCTATATATATATATATATATATTAATATATATTTATATATATTATATTATATATATATTATATTCATTTTATATATATGCAGGGTGAAAGTTCTCTACAATTAAACAACATTGTTCTTGAATAGCTTTCGATTGACGGGCATGGAATTGTGCTATGACTTTGCAATAGTATATATATATATAGTATATATATATATATATATTATATATATATATATATTATATATATTTTATATTATAATATATATATATATATATATATATATATATATATATATATATATATATATGTGTGTGTTTGTTAAGATGAGTGGAATTACGAAATTTTAAATGATTATACAGAAATTACATTGAACTTACAGCACAGGAAATAAATGGGATTTAAAAAAAAAAAAAAAAATTGGCATAGTTTTTATGCAAATAAATTTGAATTCGAGTTTCATTAAGTCAGAACATTAAAAAGGGAAATTCCGCTCACAAAATGGCCTGTTATTGCTGTAATGCTTGTTTTTATGACCTTGCTCTGTAATGAATAATAATTTTGTTGGATTAAATTTTAAAATTTCTGCAATTTTTATTTACTGTTTATGTTTATTACTGTGTAATTTGGTAGTTTATATAGTTTTATTGTTAAGTTATAGTATAATAATCTTGTTCGGCTTATAATATGTAGTAAGAATAGCTTATGAAGCATTATAAGCTATTCTTACTACATATTAAGAATAGCTTATGAAGCATTATAAATCAAGTTAATTAAAAGTTATTTAATATTCGATAATAACAGGGAGACTTATATTCCCCTTTTTTGCGTTTCTCTCTAATAGGTCTTTCGGTCAATATTATTGACGATTAGTAATTATTAGTAATTATTCCACGTGCTTTTCTTCTACTTTTCACACTTGAGTATTCCGCCTTTTGACGTATCCTAAACGGATAATTCACTAGTTCTATTTAATTTTCAAAATCTATCTTTATGAGTAAATATCATTCATTCTCTAACATAGGATTCAATTTAACCCCATATTCTAATTGAAGTTACTTACAAACTTCTATTATCTTTCTGAACATTTAGCAAAATGTTAAAGTACTTTTTCTTTTACTTAACATTAACACATACAATCTCTCAAAGAATTAAAAGTAGTTAAGTTTGCTGTTATTCTTCCTTAATTAAAAAAACAAAAAAAACAAAGAAAAAAAAACAGTAGATTTCCTGTTAAAAAAAAAACAATACGAATTGTATAAGAGTTAGTTTATTAGTACAGCTAAATAGTTAATAATTGTAACGAATTTGAACGATTTTGTTTCTAGGATTGCATAGGAACTAGTTCAATCTCTTGCAAAATGATGTTACATTATGAAATTGCATTATAATAAAGAATTCCAATACTTCCTAATAGTAAATGGAATATAATTAGGAACCGGCCCCGGCCCCGGCCCCGGCCCCTGCCCCTGCCCCGGCCCCGGCCCCGGCCCCGGCCCCGGCCCTGCTCCCTGCTCCTGACTCCGCATAAATAGGGAAAAACCTGTTTTGAACTTGTATTTTACAACTAATAATAGAGGATTAAATCAAACCAAATAAAAAAAATATTATTTTAATTCCATTAGCTTCCTTTGTTTAAATTGACTGCAAAATATCTAAACATACTAAATATAATCATTTTGTTTTTTTGGTAATTGATGAATTCAAATTAAAATTGAGGCCAAATTTATATATCTTTTCCGAGTTTTTACACATCAAATATTCGCAAATTTGCAATACTCAAACCGAATTCGGAAACGGAAATAAATATATTGTTAAAAATTAATTATATTTATTTATCTTAAGTAAATATCTTCAAGAAAATCAATATTTTCCGAAATCTCTTTTCAAAATTATTATTTAATTGAATTAATATTATATATTATATAATATATATATAATATATATATATATATATATTATATATATAGTATATATAATATATATATATATATATATATAATTATATTATATATTATATATATATATATATATATATATAATTTATATGTAATATATATATTTATATATATTATATAATATATATATTATATATATATATATATATTAATATTATATATATATTATAATATATATTATATATTATATATATATATATATATATATATATTATATAGTATATATTATATATATATAATATTTCTTATATATATATCTATATAGTAGTATTCCACCATCGCGCCTCCATCAGCCTTTTCGGATATAAAGGAATAGAGATATAAGGTCTGAAACTTGGAATATATCTATGTATTGGATAAGGGACGAAACGTGGTAAATTTCAAGTCTTGTACGGATGTATATAGGGGCGGTCACCCGAGGGTGGCGCCGATATTGCGCTTATCGCCCTTGTTTGCGTCGATCTGAGAGCTCCCAGATTAATGCTAACAAGCGTTCGGGCGACTGACATCTGGAGTCAAACAGAACGCGGTCCTGTTTGATCCGAAGACGTCAGACCGGCGGGCGTGCGCATACAACATACACATTTATTATTATTATTACTGAAGATTCCGATTTCCGAGGAAATCGGAATCTGAGTCGAAACCGATCCCTTCGTAAGGCGATCGTTTCTTTTACACTTGCCGACCTTTACCTTCTCGCGTGGTTGCTTTCTTCACATCGCTTTCTTCTTTCTGATACCGATATTAAATCTACATGGGTTAGAGGTTATCGTAATTGGGGTTAAATAATTTGGAGGATGGTTATATGGTGATGTAAGCTCATCGTAGATGAGATTACATACCCCTGCGTCCCCCCGTAATGGGGGACCCCACCCCCTTCATACATTAAATATTGAAGTAGAAGACTGAAACTTGGAGAAAGGATTCGGAGTCAGAGTCGGAGTCGGAGATTGGAGTTGGATTCAGCTTCTGAATCCAGAGACCTCCCCCCCCCCTGGAGGGGGTCCCCAGTTGAAAAAAAGAAGAGAAATGCAAAGGTTAAAAAACAAGATAGAAGAAGAGAAGAAAGAAGAAGAAGAAGAAGAAGAAGAAGAAGAAGAAGAAGAAGAAGAAGAAGAAGAAGAAGATAGAAGAAGAAGAAGAAGAAGAAGAAGAAAGAAGAAGAAAGAAAGAAGAGAAGAAGAAGAGAAGAAGAAGAAGAAAGGACGAAGGAGGAGGAAGGAGGAAGGATAGAGAATGAGGAAGGAGGAGTCAGGAGAAAGGGATTCAGCGTAGGTAGTCGCACCGGTGCTGGAGGCGGGCGGGTTGCGCCAGTTAATCAAACATCGTATACACAATAAATGTTGTGTGTGCTTATTATATGTTTTGGATCTGTAGATTTCGAAATAATGGTTTTAGAAGAAACTTCAGAATATAAAACAACAACAAAGGATATAATAAAATTTTTAAACTAGTTTTATGTTTATAACTTTACATTACGTTTTTACATACCTAAAGCAGTAAATCACTAATCAAACCATCCAAATTCCCTCCTGACCATCTGTGATCTATGGATCTTATGATCTATTGATTCAAGTCACATTTGCAGTAGTATTTTGGATAAACATAACATAAAAATCAAGTTCTTTATACAAAGATCAAACATTATATGCTGACGTAAAAAAGTTTTTCACATTTAATACTTTACTTTAGCAATCTCTGACTATAATTAACCCACACGACAAACTACCCTTCTTAACGCAGAGAATACGGTTAACGTTTAACAATAGTTTCACTTAACTAACAGTAAGTAACTAACATAACACCAAAAGTAATCTTATTCACACTTTTTTCAAGCACGTCTCTAACATAACAATGTTAATTTTACATTAAATGGTAATATTTAAACAAAATTTTACTATAACTTGTGTAATTTCACTCAGCACCAGCGAAAGTATGCTACGTACAAAGTTTTTCAATATCTAATAAAGTCAACATACTTCACCTTCAGAACTAAGACTATAATCATACAACGACAAACCTGACACACCATCTTAAGCAAGAATATACTGCTACATTAACAACGATCCAGACTTATCAACAGTAAAGCCTATAGAACCCCACAAAAAACACATTCCATTCATGCTTTATCAAACATATCTCAACATAGTAATTTTTTACAAAAAATTTAAGCATAACCGTACCTAACCCGCATAATACCTAGGTAAAGAGAAACAAAGTAAAGTTTTACTCTCTTTAAAGCTAAACTACACACACATACTTACACATACACACACACACACACACAACAACAACCATTCGCAGATAACAGCTATCATTAACAACTTAGTCTATAAAGCGAACATACGCGGGATTATACAGTTTTCATCTATACATTAATTTTCATTGAAAAGTGCGTTATTAATACATAAAAACATATAATACATAAAATATAAAGTTTAATTTTTAAATATAAAATTCCATTCTAATCAGAGAACATAGGATTCAAGTTGGGTAAGCTCTATATATCTCTCTAAGATTCAACATCCTTTTAAAGGGATGTAAGTATAAATGCCTTCAGAAGCACTAAACCATTTTTCGGGTTTTGATTCAGCAGCACTCATCTCTCATACAAGAGAGAAGTAAACTCACCCAGGCTGATAGTTATTAAAGCATTCCTGAATACTGTATTATAAGGGAAACCATTTGTTTCGGTGTAAATATCATAGATTACACCATGTGCTATACTGTATTAAGTCTCAAGTATGTCAACATCGTTAAGGGGGCAATGTTAATTCGTTTTTTATTTAAGCAATGCTGTAATATTTTCAGACGTTCGAACTGTGAAACCTATATACACGTACGCACGAAGGTCACACAATCGATGGGTTCCAGTAGTTACGTATATCAAGGGTTTTAATATTGTACACGACGAGAGCAACTACGTCTTCTATTATACTCTCACAAGGTCCCTCTGAATAGATATTTCACTCCCCGTCGAATCTCGGGGGTAACACCACTATCTCTACCATGCAAGCTGCGATATGATAATCTTGATGAATCCATCGGCACAAACGAATAAAGGTCTTATTATTTGATCCTCTGGATGGAATACAAGCATGTATCGGTATCCATATTCCTGACATTACTGACGAAAATTTTATTGACACCAAAGAACGTTGGGAATAACGAAGCTCTTCGTGAAGATATCAACAACAGACGTGAAGATGCGGGGAGATGTCATCGTACAGTAAGTGAAAAAATGTCCCTACTGACGGAAATCGTATGCATAAACAACCCTTATAGGTAAGGAGATTCTTTCTTTCACCCAATCAGAAGAAAGTAAACAAGAGATACACGCTCGCGAACCAATCAGTCAAAAGGGGTACACTTATTCTCGTTCGACACACAACAACAACAAACAACAACAAACAACATCAACAAAACACAACACAATACAACACAAAACCCTGAAACAACACAACACAACACAACAACAACAACAACAAAACAACACAACACAACACAACACAACAAAACACAACAAAAACAACAATAACATAGTACCAAAATAAGTTCATTTATATTCACCAACGAATATATGCTAACGTAACATTGTTTTCAACATTAATAAAGCTAACATAGCATTACAGAACTAGAATTAATGTGCAATAAAATCTAACACACCTTTCGCTAGAATAAACAACTAACCCATTAACAAGTTCCATACTTAACAGATTGTAAGTACTAGCAC
>JABUQX010098762.1:0-5000 GCA_015478945.1 Trachelipus rathkii
TGGAATGGAATGGAATGGAATGGAATGGAATGGAATGGAATGGAATGGAATGGAATGGAATGGAATGGAATGGAATGGAATGGAATGGAATGGAATGGAATGGAATGGAATGGAATGGAATGGAATGGAATGGAATGGAATGGAATGGAATGGAATGGAATGGAATGGAATGGAATGGAATGGAATGGAATGGAATGGAATGGAATGGAATGGAATGGAATGGAATGGAATGGAATGGAATGGAATGGAATGGAATGGAATGGAATGGAATGGAATGGAATGGAATGGAATGGAATGGAATGGAATGGAATGGAATGGAATGGAATGGAATGGAATGGAATGGAATGGAATGGAATGGAATGGAATGGAAACGATCAAATGGACGTAAAACATATGAGTTAAAAGCAGTAAAACATATGAGTTAAAGCAGTAACCAATGAGTTAAAGCAGTCTCGCAGTAAAACTAAAGTATTCTAACCCCTTGTTGCTATGTAACACCTCTATTGATTTACTGATTTACTGCTTTAAGGTATGTAATGTTAATAAATATATGAGTTAAAGCAGTAAAACATATTTGAAAATAAGCAGTGAAACATAACATATGAGTTAAAACAGTAAAACAAAAGCATACTAACCCCCTTATTGCTATGTAACACCTCTATTGATTTACTGATTTTACCGTTTTAAGGTATGTAATTTTAATAAATATGTGAGTTAAAGAGTAAAAACATATGAGTTAAAGCAGTAAACCATGTTGAAGCAGTAAAGCAGTAAAACAAAAGCATAATAACCCCTTTTTTTATAAAAAAAAAATTCTATTGGGATTTACTGATTTACCGTTTTAAGGTATGTAATTTTAATAAATATGTGAGTTAAAGCAGTAAAACATATGAGTTAAAGCAGTAAAACATGAGCAAAGCAGTAAAAGCAGTAAAACAAAAGTATACTAACCCTTGTTGCTATGTAACACCTCTATTGATTTACCGATTTACTGATTTTTAGGGTATGTAATGTTAATAAATACAGGAGTTAAAGCAGTAAAACATATGAGTTAAAGCAGTAAACATGAAAGTTAAAGCAGTAAAGCAGTAAAAAACAAAAGCATACTAATCCCTTAGGTGTTAGGGAAAATCTCTATTGATTTACTGATTTTACTGCTTTAAAGTATGTAATGTTAATGTTTTAATAAAATTCTCGTACAGTTGTAGTAAAATAAAAATGTTTATATATATATAACACTCTGATTTTTTTTTCTTCTTACATACAATTTTAAAATTTTATAAATTAAAAAAGTATTAAGTAAAATATAAAGATGTCTGTAATGAGTTACAGTTTTAGAATCAAAATGTTTTAATAAAAAATGTTTATGTTGAAATAAAAAATGAATGACTCATAGTGTATTTGAAGAAATTTTGAATAGTTTACATTGATATCATATTTTCGTTCGCATCGGGAATATTGGTACCCGCGGGATGCACGCGGCGGGCTGGTACGCGGAAATATGGCGCCTGCTGGCGCACGCGGCGGGCGGGTACGCGGATGCCTGCGGCGATAGCGCGGCGGGCGCGGGGATCGCGGCAGGACGCACTGCGGTGCGGGTTGGTTTTGCGGAGGGCGCATCGCCGCGCCCTGGTGGCAGCCATGATCGGAGTAGGTGACAAAGATGAGTCATCAAAGATGAATCATCAATATAGGTACCAAAAGATGACGTCATCAAAGATGAGTCATCAAAGATGAGGCAACAAAATTGAGCTTCGAGTGTGTGAGTGTAACAAGTGTACCTGTGCGTGTAAGTGTATATGGCTAGTGTAAGTGTCTATGGCGAGTTATAAGTGTTATAAAAATACTAACTCGTAGTAGGGGAAACATTCTAGCAGATTGTAATATACACCAAATCGATTCCTCATACCTTATTACCTAGGGGTAGGACACCATATTAGGCTGGCTCCAGGCTCAGGAGGCCAGTGCCTGTCGGCACTCAGTTGGCACTACTATGTGGCACCTCACTTGGCACTATGGCACTCCACTTTGGCACTCATTGGCACCTCACTTGGGACTCATTGGCACTCATTGGCACTCACTTGGCACTCACCTGGCACCTCACCTGGCACTCATCTAGCCACTCATAGGAACACCATTAGAACATCAACTAGATACTCCTTACGTTGAATGGGAACCATCAAAGTTGAACCATCAATATAGGCACCATCAAAGCTGAACCAACAATATAGGTACCATCAAAGATGTCACCATCAAAGTTGAGCCATAAAAGTTGAGCCATCAAAGCTGAGCCATCAACAAAGGTGAGGCATCAAAGCTGGGGCATTAAAGTTGAGGCATCAAAGTTGGGACATCAAAGTTGAGGCATCAAAGCTGAGGCATCAAAATTGTACCGTAGAATACAAAAGGGTTGACCGAAAAATTTGGGTTCTCAAAATTGCACCCTTTTAAGAACAAAGGGTTGGTCGAAAATTAGGGTCTGCCGAAAATTAAGGGATTTAAGCCAAAATCAGGGGTCGTATCAACCGGATCTCTACGGGAAGACCAAAGGACTGGTCAGGCCTGCAATGTGTGCATAAGTAAATGTGGGTGCAAGTATTCATGGTGAGGTGGAATAGTGGAATGGAAGGAAGGGTGGGGAAACAGATCCATTGGAAGGAATGGAATGGAATGACCCATGGAAGGAATGGAAACACCATGGACCGGATCAAAGAAGGATACCGGATAAAACTGACCCATGGTATATGGCAAGGTCAAGGCCGAAATATCATGGTCAAAACAAGGTAAAAGACATCAAAAAAGGGCTGTCCCTAAAGGGTGGCCAAAATTACCGTGGGCAAAAATGATCCATGGAAGACCAAAGGGTTGGTCGAAAAAATTAGGGTGGGGTACGTACAACGGTTGCTGCGCAACCGTTTGGCGCAACCCTTCGAAGAAGTGAGTTAAAGCAGTAAACATATGAGTTAAAGAAAAACATGATTTAAAAGCAGTAAAGCAGTAAAACAAAGCATACTAATCCCTTTAGGTGTTAGGTAACACCTCTATTGATTTACTGATTTTCTACAGTTTTAAGGTATGTAATGTTAATGTTTTAATAAAATTTCGTACAGTTGTAGTTAAAAAATAAAATGTTTATATATATCAGACAATCTGTTTTTTTTCTTCTTACATACAATTTTTAAAAATTTATAAATTAAAAGTATTAAGTAAATATAAAAGATGTCTGTAATGAGTTACAGTTTCAGGTCGCGAAAATGTTTTAATAAAAAATGTTTAAGCATGAATGAATGACCCATAGTATATTTGAAAAGAAATTCTTTTGAAATGTTTAAGTATGAAATAATATTTTCATTCGCGCGGGAATATTGGGCCTGCGGGCGCACGCGGCGGGCTGGTACGCGGAAATATTGGGCCTGCGGGCGCACGCGGCGGGCGGGTACGCGGGGATATGGCGCTGCGGGATGCACGCGGCGGGCGGGGATCGCGGTGACTAACGGTGGGTGCGGGTTATTGTCTTTGCGCGAGGGCGCACGCCGCTCCCCTGCGGGTAGCTTATGATCTAGAGGTAAAAAAGATGAGTCATCAAAGATGAATCATCAATATAGTGGTATCAAAGATGACGTCATCAAAGATGAGTCATCAAAGATGAGGCAACAAAATTGAGCCATCAATGTGAGTGTAAATGTAAGTGTACCTGTGCGTGTGGGTGTAAGTCTATGGCTAGGTGTAAGTGTCTATGAGTGTAAGTGCTTATAAGTGTTATAAAAATACTAACTCGTAGTAGGAAAAAACATTCTAGCAGATTGTAATATACACCAACCGATTCCTCATACCCTTATACCTAGGCTGACACCCATATTAGGGCTAATCTAGGCCAGGGGAAGCTAGAAAAGGCTTGAAAAAGTGGCACCTAGTTGGCACTATGTGGCACCCACTTTGGCACTATGTGGCACTCACTTGGCACCTCATTGGCACTCACTTGGTACTCATTGGCACTCATTGGCACTCACTCGGCACTCCACCTGGCAATCACCTGGCACTCATCTAATACTCATAGAACAACTAATAGAACATCACTAGATACTCCTTAACGTTGAATGGGAACCATCAAAGTTGAACCATCAATATAGGCACCATCAAAGCTGAACCAACAATATAGGTACCATCAAAGATGTCACCATCAAAGTTGAGCCATAAAAGTTGAGCCATCAAAGTTGAGCCAAAACTGGGGCATTAAAGTTGAGGCATCAAAGTTGGGGCATCAAAGTTGAGGCATCAAAGCTGAGGTATCAAAATTGTACCGTAGAATACAAAAGGGTTGGACGGAAAATTTGGGTTCTCAAAATTACCCTGGAAGAATCAGCATATCGAAAAAAATTAGGGTCTCACGAAAATTAGGGATGGCCAAAATTAGGGTCGGTCAAAATTGTTCATGGAAGGATCTCAGCGATCATCGTGGTGGTTTGGTATCGCATAAGCAACGGGCGTGCATCCATGGCGGAGTAAGGTCATGAAGTGGAAATGCATGTATAAGCGGCATAGGCAGGTAAGGTGTGTGTGTGTGTGGTGGTGGTGTGTAGAGAACTGGCTAGGACAGATCCGACACGCGTCCGCGAACGAACATGCGGATCGGTGTAAATAATGAGGGCGTGAACATGTAATAACTGATCCATTATATGTGGCAAGGTCAAGGTCGAAATATCATGGTCAAAAACTAAGGTTGATCTGCGTGCCATTGCCCCAAAGCTGAAGGATCAAAAAATCAACAGGAATAAAACTGATCCATTTATATGGATATGCAAGGTCAAGGCCGAAATATCATGGTCAAAACAAGGTAAAGACATCAAAAAGGGCTAAGCCCCCAAAGGGTGGCCAAAATTACCGTGGGCAAAAATGACTCCATGGAAGACCAGTATTGGTCGAAAAAATTAGGTGGCACGCATGAACGGTTGCCGCAGCAATCACATGGCAACCCTTCAAAGGGTTGCAAAAAATTAGGT
>JABUQX010098762.1:7500-34215 GCA_015478945.1 Trachelipus rathkii
ATGCATGCATGCATTGGCACAGTACTGCAAACCCAGGCAAACGATCTGTTTCCATATTACACACATTATTGTCATTACACATTACATATTATTACACACATTACACACACACACATACACACATGCCTAGACACATACATATTATTGTTATTGAAGAAGATATTATTATTATTATTATTATTATTATTATTGAGTTATATTATATACATATATACAGTGAGCATATATATATATTATTATATTATTATTATGCTATATATACATATATATATATATATATATATATTATTATACACATATATATATATATATATATAGCATATTATACATATATATATATATATATATATATACATATATATATACATATATATATATATATATATATATATGATTTTGTGTTGGGAAGAAGGAGATATTGAAGTATGTGTTGGATGTTAAATCAGTGAGGGAGTTAGGAATGGGATTATCTGGATCATTATGTTGTTTTATGTAAAATCAAGTTAGTGTGGGTTTGATGGAGGAAGGATAAGGAATAATGTGGGTGAATTACATCAAGGAACAAGGTAATAAGGATAAGTATTTAAGAGCGCTTGCAAGTAAATCATCAGTTAAATGTGAACAAATTGAAACTGTAAACAAATTTGGAAGCAAATGAAGGAAGCGGCTTTTAGCAGTGCTAAAGTAAGGAAGTAAGAGTGCTAATAGTGAGTGGTGGAATGAAGGTGATGCAAGGGTTTAAAAGTAAAAAAGAAGCATGTTGAATGTACTAAAAGCCGAAATTTCAAAAGAAAGATATTTGGAATTATATGAGGAGGAAAAAGAAATACTAAAAGTTAAATGCATACGTAGGAGGAAAAGAGGTAAATGAACAATGGAAGGAGGATGAATGGAAGGAAGCCTGGAAAGGAAATGGAAGAATGAGAATAAAGGAATGAATGGGATGGTGGATAAATGGATGGAGGGGGAGGGGAATGGAATAATGGAGGTGGAATGGATGGAAGGAATGGATGGCCATGGTAGAGTGAGAATGTTGAGGAATGGTAAATCTGCAGGTTTAGGTGAAATTACTGGTGAAATGATCAAGAACGGAGGCGAAATGGTGATTGATTCCATTTGGAAGTTGTGTAACAAAGCGTTTATGGAGGGTATAGTTCCGAGGGATTGGAAAAAAGCAGTAATAGGAACCTTATATAAAGATAATGAGTATAAGGGTAACTGTTTGAATTATAAGGGAATTAGTTTATTGTGTGTTGTAGGAAAGATATATGCTGGTATTAAGGTCGAAAGAGTGCGTCGATTGACTACTGAAGGACTGATTGGTGAAGAACATAATAATAGTGGTAGAGGATGTGTGGATCAAATCTTTATATTGAAACAAATGACTGAGAAAATGAGGGAGAAGAAGAGTAAATTGTATTAAGGTTTTATGGATTTGCAACATGCATTTTTCAGGTGTTAGTGATATATGGTGTTGGTGGTAGGCTTCTGAATGGAATCAAAAGTATGTATGAAGATAGTGAAACTTGTGTAAGAATAAATGGAATCGAAAGTGATTGGTTTAATATTAATAGCGGAGTGAGGCAGGGATATGTTATGTCTCGTTGGTTATTCAATTTGTGTATGGATGGAGTTATGAAAGAATAAGAGGTGGGGGTGGAAGGGGATGGTGTTAGAATGATGGAGAAAGAAAGAGAATGGAGGGTACTCGGCCAAGGTTGTGGAGTCGGTTCAAAAATTTTCCGACTCTGACTCCGACTCCACCCTCTTCAAAATTACGACTCCCACTCCGACCTCTTGAAAATTACCGACTCCGACTCCGACTCCGACTCCACCCTTGAAAATTACCGACTCCGACTCCGACTCCGACCGCTTGAAAATATATATATATAATTTGTATATATATATATAAAGTTATTATTTTTACATATATATACATATATATATATATATACATATATTACATATACATATATATATATTATTACATATATATATATATATATTATTATTACATATATTATTACATATGAGGGTTTGTTGTTACCTGTAAATAATAATGTATAGTAGTGAGATCCATATTCGAATAAGAGGTATAGATCCAAAGTACAATGTGTTCGATGGACATTCTTAGGGGCGTGTTAGGTAAAAGAAGAATTGACAAAATGAGGAAAGAACGTATTAGAGTGTGGTGTGAAGAAAGGGGTAGATGAGAGAATCAATGAATACGTTGAGATGGCTTTGGCCATGTGGAAAGGATGGAGGATAGTTGGTTGGTTAAGCGGATGAATAGTGGTGAGTATGCTGGGAATCGACCGACTGGGGAAGACCGGAGGAAAAAAGGGATTGAGTCAGCAAAGGTATTCCTGGAGAGGAGAGAAATCTGAGTTTAGCAGAGGCGAGAAAAAAGGTGCATAGTAGGAGTGAACGGCGGTGTTTTGTGAGAGGGAGCATGGTTGTGGCCCACATAGGTTAAGGGATGAACCCTATATTGGCGAGATGCCATAGTGAGGGTCCGTCCGTGAAGCTCTAGGGTGGATTTTCTTACCGGCGGCGAAAAGTTCTCACTAAAAGGTATGCTGGGCGGTAAGACTGAGCTTTTCGACTTTCGTCAAAATTATTTTTTAATACTTTTCTGTTTCCGGTGTAACATGTCACGCACCTTACCCCCCAGTCTTGGGGAGAGAAGGGGTGGGTGATGATGATGATATACCGGTATATATATATATATATATAACACACACACACACACACACACACACATTACACACAAACACACACACACACACACACACACACACACACATTACACACACACAAAAAGAGGCTAACAAAAACTGGTTCTTTCTGATCATTCATTACATTACACAATATATATATATATATATATATATTAATTTCTCAATAAATTGCAGGGTCTAAAATTTGCATCGGGCTGAGCCCAGTTTTCACCACCCCTAAAGGTGGACATAATATTATTTTTCAGCCAATTTTGATGGGAAAAGAAGCAAACTGTAGTTTTTTTCTGACACTCTAAAACGTCGATTTCGAAGGTTTTTCTGTGCCTGTATTAATTCTTTAAGAATTTTCATTTTACAACAAACCTTTGTTTTTGATATTGTTCTTTTCTAACTTCTTACTATTTTTTTTCGAAATGACTTCCCAAACTTGAAATATATATATATAGATATGTCCATTAGCTACAAAATGCACGAAATGAGAAATCGTCTTTTACTAGCAAAAAAATTACTCTCCTTTCCAGTCTCCCTCATAGCTCTTACCCTCAAAGCTATGAAATCATCCTTGTTGCACTACTTTACACTCTCTCCAGTATACCTAGGTCTTTTCTTAAATAAGGGGACCAAACTTGTGCGCAACACTCTAATACTTACCTAAAATAGCTATTATACAGCTACTAATAACTTTGTTAGTTTTGTATACCATATTGCGATTTATTATACTTAACATTTTATTAGCTTTATTCCTTGCTTCCAAACACTGATAGCTACTTTCAGATTGCTGCTTATACTCAAATCTAAATTTTTTTTTTGATCCACAGACTCAAGCCAATCCCCATTCATATCGTAGTTAAATATTCTATTTGAGTTACCTAAATGAAGAACCTTGCACTTTTTACTATTAAAATTTATTTGCCACTTATCTGTCGACCTAAGAAGTTTATCAAGATCATTTTGAATCTTTGGTATATATCCATCCATCCCCACCACAGAAGACCCTGAGACCATCCAGAACCTTAGAAAAACCCCATTTAAATCCCTGATCCAATCCCAGACACACACACATATAAACATTTTATATATATATATATATATATATATATATATATATATATATATATATATATATATATATATATATATATATATATATTATATCCCAAAAGTAAGTGCACTGATGTGTATTTACAGTAATTATGTATTGGACTTACATGAAATTACAAGTTATCTCCTTCAAAGTAAAGTATGACCCTTGCGAGGTTACACAGCGGTTCCAATGTTTCTTCCATTGTTCATAGCAGTACCGGAAGTCATTTTCCAGAAGTGTGTTTAGTTCACGTGTTACAGTATTTCTTATGTTTTCCATCGTACCCTTCAACTTCATTTACAACTTAAGGAAGAGGTAGAAATCGCAAGGAGCTAGATCTGGGCTGTATGAAGGATGTGGAAGTACTTGAATGTTTTCTTCGCCAGAAATTCCATAATTGAGAGCTCAGTGTGAGATGGCGCGTTATCGTGGTGCAGCACCCAATCGTCTGCAATCGTCTGTCTCTGATTCGCTGGACTCGTTTTCGAAGTCGTTCCAAGACATCTTTTTAAAAGATGTGATTAACTGTCTGTTCTGAAGGTACAAATTCCTTTGTGCACAATACCACAGCTGTCCAAAAAACCACACAATCAGTTTTTTCAATCTTGACTTGCTCATATGTGTTTTTTCGGAAGAGGGAGAATTTTTTGTGTGCTCTTCCGCACTTTGCCGTTTATTTAGGACTGTACTCAAAACCCATGATTCTTCGCCTGTTATAAATTTATCCAAAAAATTGTGCTCCATTTCAGTCTTTTCAAGTAAATTCATAAATTTTGGACCTCTGTTCGCTTTCTTCTTCATTGCAGACATGTCTTTAGCACTAGTTTTGCAAAAAAATTTCGCATGTGCAAATGGTTCATGAAAATTCTATGGAACTTCATTTAATTCCAAAACCAGTTTCTCTGCAATCACTCTGACACTGAACCGGGGGTCTCTCTCCACATTTTTATCGTTTGTTAACGAGATTGGTCTTCCACTACGAGGGTCGTCCTCAACATTTTCTCGGCCCTCTTTGAAAGCTTTATGCCACTTTAAAAAAACCATATAGTTCTAGATAGAATGGTGATCCCATAAGCTTCTTGCTTGAAGAAGCAAATGTCCTCAGTGGCAGACTGTTACGTTTCACACAGAATTTGATAAGCGTACCACTGTTCAATATTTACCTGCGTCGCAAAACTTAACGCGGATAGGAAACACGCCCATACACAAAGATGTAGTGCAAAACGTAACGAGGTTAGAAACACACGCCCATACATAAACAGATGTAGTGCAAGACTGGCTTTATAAACTGGTTAAAACTGGTATGGATATGTAACTCAGGTAACTAGCTACCCACCTGTATACCCCCACGGAGGAGCCAAGACACTCAGCCAAGTTCATGGGATATTCTAGTAAACATACTTTTGGAACAGAGGAGTATATATATATATATATAGTTAGTATATATATATATATATATATATATATATATATATATATATATGTATGTATATAGATGAATATATGGAGTTGTATATGAGAGTGTATCGAGACAAAGTTTTGCGAGGGAGTGCAGGAGAGAAAGAGTTGTGTAGCATGTGGGAGAGAAATATATATATATATATATATATATATATATATATATATATATATATATATATATATATATGAACAAGAGCCACTTAAACTAAGAAATCTTCACCAACTATAAATGTTTTTTCATTTCCATTAATAAAATATATAAACTCTTAATTTGCTTTTATTAACTATTTTTATCATTATTAAAATTATAATTAAGAGACTTAAGCTATCCAAAAATTTTGATAACTTAAATATTTCGTGGGTTGTATATATATATATATATATATATATATATATATATCTATAGTATAGTATATATATATATATATATATATATATATATATATATATATATATATATATATATATATATATATATATATATATATATATATATATATATATATATAATATGATTATATATATATATATATATATATATATATATATATATATATATATATATATATATATATATATATATATATAAATAAAGAGTGAGTATATATATATATATATATATATATATATATATATATATAAACTGCTACATGAACTTACATCTAGTGTCGTATACTCTCAATGAATGAATTAGTTCTTTAAAAATAGAATAGCATCTGCTAGGTCCTCCTTCATTTTTCTCCTCTTAGGTCTGATTTTATAATGCTAAGAGCAGAAAAAACCGTCAACACTAACTTGCTTTGGAGGTAGATCAGTAACAGCAATGTCTGGATGCTTATCGATGGCCTCTTTTAATTTAAGCTTCTAAGTTATATCAATTTTTTCAACTTCTTTCAGAGCAGCAGAATTTTTTAAAGTTATGGAACATTGTGTACAAGGATGAGGGAAGAACCTGACCTTTTCTGGAACCAGTCGAAGTTTTCTGACTAAACTCTTTCAATATCTAGAAACTTTTCATATCTTCTGAGCTTTCTGAAAAATGAATTGAGAAGGTAGTAATGGGGAAAGTTGTAGTTTCATCACTTACAATATGTTCAGTTGTATTCTTTTCTTTTTGAACTTCTTGCAAACTTTTGATACAAATGGTCACGTTGCAAAGTACAGATTTAGCTTTTTGTTGTTTTGACCTTTCATTTAAGCTACCTGTAGATAGGAATTAATATAAACAGCAGCTAGTAGAATACCATTGTCAATGAGAGAAATTTCTCTCCGTACCATGGAGTCTTTTTTCAGCATCTTAAATATTGATGGTATAAGGTTGAAGGTTGAATTATTAGAATATAATCCAAATTGGAAACATAAGGTGCAGGTTAAAAAAACTTCGATGTTTACAATTGCATTTTGTGATGTTGAAGTCGCAAGTGAGTGAACTTGTGTGAAGCGATTGAAGTCACTCACAGAGTCACAAATCATAACTTTGTCAGCTCAAAATTTTCTGACTCCAACTCTACTATTTTTAAAGTTACCGACTCCGACTCCGACTCCGACTCCGACTCCGACTCCGACTCCGGACTCCGACCCCTGAAACTACCCCAACTCCTACTCCAACTCCGACTCCATCTCTTCAAAATTACCGACTCCGACTCCGACTCCACTCTTTTCAAAATTGCCGACTACGACTCCGACTCCGACTCCGACTCCGACTCCGACTCTGACTCCACAACCCTGGGTACTCCACCTATTATATGCGGATGATTTGGTTTTGTGTGGTGAATCTTAAGAGAGTTTGAGAGGATTGGTAGAGGGATTTAGTAGGGTGTGTAAAAGGAAGGGTTTGAAAGTAAACGTAGATAAGGGTAAGGTTATGGTTGTGAGTAGGGTTGGTCGAGGACCAGAATTTTGTGCACCCCACCGCACCATGGTAAGCGCACCACGCACCGTACCGCACCAAAGCACATAGATTGGAATATGAAGGTTGAACAGGGTGAGACATAGTTTTTATATATTTTACATTATTATATTTTAAAAATGAAATGACATAATGATTCCTCAACATAAATTTTAATTCCAAAGAATCAATGAAATAAACCACCATTTTATCGCTATAGACTTCAGATCCAATGTCCTCAGGTGCAATGTGACGCAGCGAAGTGCTGAATACAAAACCATTATCCTTCTCCAGTTAACAGACTATTTCGGATTAATAGCAAACCACGCCTAAAAAGCGAGGTTTCTTTTGTAAACACGCGATTTTTTTCCGCTTCATTCATGCTTATAATTCAAAGTACGTGTCGCGTACTTGCAGTTTCGAATGAGTTGAGGATGCTCAAGGTAGACCACTACAGTGATGGGTGATTGTAGAATCGTTCCAAAAAGTAAAGATTTTAGTCCGTAGGGGTGCACCTTTCTCAAATGTTTTAGAATGATAGGCGTACAGGAGCGTGAAGGGAGGGTCGTGCAGTTAGAAGACATGAGCGTATAAATTACTAATTGCTTTGTGCGTTATTCCTCAGATTAAGCTGTCCCGCTATCATTGACATTTATCAGTATTGGTTATTTAAGTCGTAAAGATAATCGATGAACAGAGGGATGGTCTCCGTTGTATATACAGTTTATAATAACTGTCCGTGAGGCAGTCATTCAGCAATGTAAAACGTGGATACCCTAGTCGAAAGGGTGTGAAATTTATAGGTGAGTTTTATAATTCTGAGTAGTTCATGTTTCAACAGATTCTATTATTACTTCTGTGGTAAATTTCGTTCACAATGTTAGGGATGATGATTACTCGATAATCTGAGCTGAAATTAAAATATCTTGGTTTCACTCTCTTAATAGGGTACTTTTGCTGTAGTATTCAAAGCGAATTTTCAATTCCAAATGACGCTGTGGTGATAATTTCACTTGTCTAACATAGAGATAAGCCTCGGCAACAGTTTTGAAAAAGTTGTCTTGGACATACAGCTGTAACAGCAGGTTTACTTTTTATTTTAAGAGAAATTGAGGATTTGAACGTGATAAAATGATTCTAGTATGCTAAGATGGTAGAGAATGAGTGTTTCTGAGAGAAGTATCACATTAATCGCGTAAAATCATAAGTTATGATTTATGATCTTTAGCTGCTTTTTTAGTCTATAGGTGTGCAGGCTTCATCTTTGAAACTGTAAAAACCACATGAATTGAGATGAGATTGTTTAGTCAATCGTCTGAATGTATTTAACTAAATGTTATTATAAATAGCTTCTTATTGAGGAAATTAGCCGCTGATGCACCCAGTGAAGTTCCGTTAAGATAGACTTCAACCTGGGAGATAACAGTGTGTGATACAGGGAAATTTGAATTGCTGTATTACTATCTGATGGTTTGCATGCACCGTGAGGAAAGGATCTGTACCATAATCAGGTTTTGTGCAACTTTCGCGTTTTTATACTTAAAAACCATTAGAGGGTCTAGGTATTATGCGAAGTACCTGGGAATATTTGAACTCTAGAGGAAACTCTGTATGTAATTGAAAATGAGAGATTAATACTGATAAAGTTGTGGACTCGCTAACAGCTAAATCTGTTAGGGTTTATTGAGAAAGATCCAATTCAGTTTGAACAGCATTCAGAGACTTATAGGGATGAATGGAAGCATCGTTTGCAAGTGTGTCGAGCTCTGGCCGTATAATGAACATTTTTCATGTAAAGCCTTCTTAATACTACACACATCGTCAAAAAGTTATCAGTTAGTATGTAAATATGCATACATTCATACTTTTTTCCTTAGAGGTATTTTTTTTTCCGCTTAGTTCTTTTCGTGCAACAATCTCTGTGTCCTAGTCGTGACTTGTCTGACATTTTACGTCTTATTTTACGGCTAACATCGATACCAACATCTCGATCTGAAACATCGGCTTATAGACGTCTTGTTTAATGCGTAATCGGAGGAATATTTTCGCTGCAGCGAATATCTTGTTAATAGTATGCACCTGTTCTTATAGCTTTTTTAACCGTATATAGTTCTCCGCTTTCCTGACGAAGGCTTGCTACTGTCTCATAGCGTGGCAAAATCACCAAGGCCATACCCCGTCTGCTATTTTGTTCCCTGAATAACCATTGATGCGGCCATTATTACAGAGTATCTGTTTGCTTATGACTATCTTTAAACTGTGAGATGTATGTTAGATGAATGTGAATATCTCGCTACTACCGTTGGATACTCGAACGTCTTGATGTGATCACCGCAGAGTGTCTTTCTGGATATGAAACTTTCGCATTTCAATGCAGCGTATGTAAATTACGGCTCTTTCCTTCTAACTCTTTTATAATATAATACAAATTCAAATTTGATCTATTCGAGGTAGATAAGAAACCATGTAGGGAAGGCTCCTTCATTACTCTCCTGAGCAAGTATACTATGTCTATACTGGGACCCTTTATATTATTTAACTATTGATACTCATTTATTTGTATATGCATAAGCATACTGGATGATTGAGCATCTCGATGGGTACATGTATAATGCAGTACTCGATCTGCTGCTTCATCTTTTGTTCATGTGGAGTCATACGGTTATTCTCCACAGATAGTAATAACCGCCTTCAACATAGTAGAGGAGATATTATGAAGTATATCCAGTTCAGCATCACGTTACGAATATTTTTACGCTGCCATGGTGATTCCGTTCGAGAAAAAACAATGTCATCGGTCTCGGTAGGTTTAGCGATTTACTTTTGAACTTTAAAGATATTATTACTTTATCTTCATAGTTACGCATTCCAAAATTTGTAAACCAGATCTTACCATAATACTCATGTATCAAAGAGAACGTTTTAAATGGACCTAAAAATGCAGCACCGATTTATAAGACGGCGTCGCAGAACCATTCTTCGAAAGTGAAGTAAATCTTTGTTAGCAAATGTGTCTGTATATCAGCTTTTTTGGATATTGTAGGTTCTTTTTTCAGAAATGAGTACCTTGCCCGCTTGTAATCATAGTTTCAAACACATTCTTTACACTTCTGTAGCACGTCATCTGCAGAATAGATTGTGAGGTAAAATTTCTATGTCCGTATTTAATATCATTTCACATAATCCTCCTTTTTCCTTTTCACCACTTCTACAGGATTCATTAGCACAGTTGTGAAATCCGAGAGTTTATTATCAGGATGTATATCCAAGGAGGCTGAAGAAGGGAGAGTTATATAAAAGTGATCTACCCTCTCCAGATTGTAATGACACTAAAAAGGATAGTGACTCACTAGAAAAAAATGGCTCAGAAAAAGCTGAGAAAGAAACTAATCCTGTAAATAATATAGCTAAAGAAGAAAAGAGTGAAAGTGTTGAAAATAATTCAGGGTTAAAGTTAAGCATAAACTTGGATTATCATGCTTTATCAGACGAAGAAACTTGGTTAGTATAATATTAACTTTAAACTAAATTTTTTTATTTATAATTTTGCTCCATAGTGTAAATTTTTAAAAACTTCCGTAGTCCAACCGGATTCAAATCCTTTTCTAAACCTTTCTTCTGTTCGAGAAACTCTTACATAATCGTTTACCTTTATTTCTGAATTATCTTTTATTTTGTTTTCTTTTTCACCTATATGCGCCATACGTCCTCTAGTTTTTGACATTTCTAAAGGAGTTGACTTTATAGTTCAATGGTAAGACCTGTTATAAGAATGAGCCAGATCGTCCATATACTTAATACTATTTAAAAGTAATTCATTTAGTTACCTATTTCTGAAATTCTGAACGAGTTTCATTTTTTTGAGACTGCTTTCAACTAATTGGCCCTGCTTTGTTTACGGAAAGATGTATTGTAATAGCTTTAACCGATACAAGCTGTGGTTCGGAAGGTGTCGGGCATTGGATGATGTCCCAGAGCAGGGCTGGCTGGGATAAACTCTCGCCCTTTGAGCTACATTGTCTGAATCGTTCCAAATGATTTAGGTGTTTCTCCTCTCGATCGCTCGTTTAGTATCTTTTCAAGGTTAGTAGGCGGAGCATGATTGGCGGTCTGCAAGGCTGTAACTGATGCTTGTTATTCTTTGTGAAGTTGGCTTCGAACGCTGAAGTATCGTAGGAAATATACCGTGCAAGATTGTACAAAAGTAATGTATTGGAAAACCTTCATTGTAAAGCTGTATATTAAATCATTTTGGAATAAACTAGCTGCCATAATGCTGTGTCGAGCTGTGGAGATAAGTGGTTTTCTTCCTGGTAGGAAATTGTTTGTTCATGTAGCAGGTTTTTATGGTAGATCTAACCCTTCCATCTTTATTGCCTTTTACTTTTTTTCTCAATATTAGGATACCTTAAAGCAAACCTAGTGAAACCCCCAAACTAATTTTTGCTCCCTCAGAGTTGAAAGTAATATTATCACTGACCTCTATCGCCTCCATGTGTTGTCCTACTGACACCCGTGGTTAGGCGTTATATATTATATATAGTATATCTATGTTTTGTTCCATATATGGTTGATATTAAGAAATAAAATTTGGTAAAGAAGAGAAAAGATTTAAAATAACATTTATTTATGACACAAGACAGTTACAACTAGATATATATGATAATACAGTATATTAACGATTAAGTCCAACTAGACTATTATAGCAGGCGTTGTTTTTCTTAGTCGTTCTCGTGGTACACGTTTAAATTTAATCTGATGCGTTAAGAATGGCCTGAATGGGCTTGAAGTAGGTCTTGGCGTAACGGGATTATATCTAAGTCTGCTAATCGGCTTGTATTTAAGATTAAACTTCGGGGAAAATTAATGTGCTGAAGTTCATATGTTTGATATCCATTCAGCCTTTTACAGGTCTTTGTCTTCAATAACGTTGAGAGCAGTCAGCTATCCAAATCCACAATATTTGAGCCTTACTATCTTCAATCATCAATTACGTCTGTCCGGCTTCTTTCAAAAGTTAATTGGTCTTTTGTAAAATATTATATAAAGCTGAACCTGATTTTTTACCTCTTACTTAAGGTAACTCTCCCTCTAGGATTATTTTTTAAAATTTATCTCATTTTTTCACTTAATTTTTTTTACTTCATTAGGTATAGTCGTACTATCATCGGTTACGGGTATCGTTGAGGTTGGATTAGTGCAATCTTTAAGATCTGTATCTATTTTTTGTTATTGCATTTGGTATAGAGGCGGTTTCTCATGGATGTTAAATCGCAGCTGAACTGTAATATTCCTGGTACACTTCTTTCTCGTAATTGGTTAATCTGTTAAACTTTAGGATCATATGCTGGAGGTAGAGGCTGCTGACAAGCTAATGAATCGTTCACAATATAAGGATTCTGTTGTTGGGGCAACTGTTGCTGCTGATGTGAAAGAGGGTTTGTAATGTCAATGATTGGGCTGTAATACTGCCTGACGTGTTATTGGGGGTAGTGACATGATGAAGCCTGTTGATGTGGATTTTGCGCAGTGTTGCGGCAATAACTTGGCCATATTGAGGTGTGATGATGAGTGCTGAGGAGTGATTCTTGTAAAAGATGCCCTGTAGTTATATAATCTTCATTTTCTCATATCATTATATGGAGTACAGCAAACTCTGCATTATGGGATATGCACTTAGATATAAGTGGAGCTATAGCGGAGGAGAGTAAATGGTAGGAATACTCCTCCTCCTCTCTGTAGTAAATTTCTTTTTATTTTTTCAGAGATTTTTTATGTTATGAAGGGAGAGTTTTTATATGATGGTTTGTATAGACGGCGTAGGCTTACTTCTGAGGTTGTTTAACGAGGAGCATTTTCCTTTTATAAGATTTAAAAAGACTTCACATACACACTGGATAAATTTCTCATCCTCACTAATTTGTTTACGTTTTTCAGAAGGTTTCAGCTTTTTAAATTTTTTTATAAGAGGTAAATACTTTGCAACTAGAGCACTCATTATTCAGGTATGTATACAGTTTCTATCTCATAGGGAAGAATGTTGGCGCGGAGCAACACTCTGTGCGTGTTTTGGGGTGATCAGCACATCAAATAACGGTGGAGGTGTTGAAGTACCTCTTTATTATACTGTTTAGACTCGTTTCTTTGAAGAGGAACTTGAAAGTGTGCAGATACATTAATTTTGACTCATGTCTTCTCTCTGGCAACAACAGTAAAATACTGTGTGTTATTAAAGAAAACACTTCGCATAGCTTGCTTTGATGAAAAATATTCTGCGTTATAAAAACAATCAGAGATATTTAGGATGGTGGATAAAACTTGAACGCTTCGTGGCTATTCCCCCAATTCAATTTGTTGCATGTAAATCATCTAATAGCCATAATTTTGTGTCCTTGTATATTGTCCAGCCGATCTAGATTCGTAGTATGCCTTCGAATGAATTGATCACAATCCTTTTTTTATAAAAATTCTTTAAATTTTCCTGGACAGACATTATAACACACCATATTATTTTTACAGGGTTTTGTTCAAAAATCTCCATTTCCCTTTAAAATATCTTTAATAATAGAAAGGTTTACCGACATCCTGTCGAGCAGGCTAGCAAGCACAATGTAGCGGGGACTTTCGGAACGTAAATTTTCACATGCCATACTCTTCAAGTAGATAATGGATAGGATGGAGTTTTAAATCTAATAGTTTGTCAAGCCGGTTAAAATATATGTTTTTAATAAAATTTCGTACAAGTTTATTAAAATATAATGTTTATATAACAAACTCTGTGTGTTTTATTCTTACATTACAAATTAAAATAAAACGTATAAAACAGACTAGATTATGAAAGGGATAGACAAAGATTTATGAAGAAGAATTAAAATAAAAGAAAACATAATGTTAATAATATATGAGTTAAAACAGTAAAGCAGAAAAGTAAATTTAGTAAAGCGAAAGTTTTAAAGCAGTAAAGCAGTAAAACAAAGCGTGCTAATCCCATAGTGGGTGTTAGGTAACACCGTTCTATTGTTTTAATCTGCTTTACTGCTTAGAAGGTATGTTAATGGTATGTGAGTTAAAAGCAACACGAAGCACTAGGCGAAAGCTGTAAGAAGAAAGCAAATGAAGTAAAAGAAGAGTTAAAGCAGTAAAAGCAGAAAGTTAAAGCAGTAAAAGAAGAGTTAAAGCAGTAAAAGCAGAAAGTTAAAGGAGTAAATGCAATGTTAAAGCAGTAAAGAGGAGTTAAAGAGTAAGAAGTAAACAAAGGCATACTATGCCCTTTGTTGTTAGGTAACTCCTCTATTGTTTTACTGCTTTAACTGCTTAGGTAGTGATAAAGTATAAGGTGTTGTGTTTTAATACGAATTCAGAGTTTACTCGAAGAGTAGATAATTTGAAAAGAAATTCTTTGATAGTTTATAATCATTGATATGCATATTTTTTTTTCGTTCGCTGCGGAATTTTGTCGTCTGGGAACGCAGCGGGGCGGCGTACGGCGGAATATTTGCGCCTGCCGGGCGCTCGGCGGCCGGGTGACGGGAATATTGCGCCTGCGGGCGCTTCGCTGGGGCGGGAACGCGGCGGGGTCGCAACCTGCGGGTGCGTGGTTCGTGGATCTTAACTGCGGGAGGGCGCATGCGGCGTCCTGGTGGTTAGCTTATGAACTAGGGAAGACAATAATATTTACCTCTGTTCTTTAATGTAGGGTAGAGAAGAGCCATCAAAGATGATTTCATCAAAGATGATCATCAATATAGACGGTAATCAACGATGACGTCATCAAAAGATGAGTCCATCAAGATGACTGCTTCAACGTTGAGGAATCAAAGTTGAAGGTATTAGCTGAGGCATCAAAGCTTTGAGGCATTAATGGGCTGAGGCATCAAAGTTGAGACATCAAGGTTGAGGCATCAAAGTTGAGGCATCAAAATATGAAGTGTGTGAGTGTAAGTGTAGATGTAAGTGTGTAGATGTGTGAGTGTAAGTGTAATAATGGTTTTAAATGTGAGTGTTCCTGTGGAGAGTGGTAAGTGCTTATAAGTTAGTTGTCCTAGTGTGTTATAAGTGTATCAGTGTAAATGTATGGTATACTATGACCATAGTGGTAAGTGTGTTGTATAGGGTGACATAGTGGAATGGTAGTGTAAGTGGTAAGTGTAAGTAATGGTGTGTGTGGTAAAGTCTGCGTGTGTAAGTAAATCTGTAGTGTGTAAGTAATCTGTGTGATGTAAGTCAATTCTGTGTGTGTAAGTGAAATTGGGCGTAGAATACACAAGGGTGACCGAAAAATTTGGTTCAAATTGACCCGTAGAATATCAAAGAGGTTGGGCTAAAAATTGGGCTGGCCGAAAATTAGGGTGCCCTACAATAATTACAGTGGGGCCCCAAGAATTTGACGCTGAAGACCAAAGGGATGGTCGTGTGTTTGTACGTGTAAATAGAGTGTACAATGTAAAGTTGCAAGTATCTATGGGCGAACGTGTAAGTGTTCATACGTGATTGGTGTGTAAATAGTGTTGGTTGTGTGTGTGTGTGTGTGTGTGTGTTGTGTGTGTGTGTTGTGTGTGTGTGTGTGTGTGTGTGTGTGTGTTGTGTGTGGTGTGGTGTGTGTGTAGGTGTTCAAGTTAGGGGAGGGGTCGATACATGCGTACAAGTTAGGAACGAAATATGTGAAGGGTGGGCCACGAGTGGCAAAAAAATTGCTTGGCAAAATGACCCATGGTAAATCGTGGCAAGGTCGAGGCCTAATATATGGTCAAACAACGTTAAAGAGACATCAAAAACGGGTCTAAGCCGCTATAATGAAGATCAGAAATTACGCGTGGGCAAATTAGCCCATGGAGAGTCAAAATTGCGTGGGCAAAAATGGGCCAGCGGTCGAAAAAAATAGGGGCTGTAAAAATACGGGGGGTAATACGTACAACGGGTGCTGACGCAACCGTTTGGGCTGCACTTTCTTAGAAGGGGTGTCTAAAAATTAGGGTTGCCGTAAAATTAGGGATGCCAAAAAATTAGGGTTGCCAAAAAATTAGGGTTGCCAAAAAATTAGGGTTTCCAAAAAATTAGGGGTTCTCAAAAATTAGGGTTTTCAAAAATTAGGGGTTCTCAAAAATTAGGGTTCCTAAAAAATCAGACTATCCTAAAAGGGACAAGGGTAGGGTAATAAATTTTGGGCGTCAAATTTGACGCCATGGAAGACAAAAGGGTTGGTGCGAAAAAAAGGTCAAGGCCAAATAAGGTCAAGGGCCCACAAAGGTCAAGGCAGGTAAAAATTCGAGCTCAACGAAAGGTCGCGGTCAGAAAAAGGGTCAAAAAAGGTCGGGTAAATTGTGAGCCCATTTTTTTACTCCAATATGGATCCCCTACTACTCGCAGCTTCCGTATCCCGTGCTAAAGAAATAAAATTAATGCTTGGTTTTTCGAACAACATGAAGAAACGCAATTCATAGCATTAGGTAAGCTAAATTTTTCCTTGCATATGTGATTTTTAGCCTCATCGTCGTAAAATATTTCCATCACCTTTTAAAACTGTGTTCGTAGAAATTTTGCATGATCCTATATATATATATATATGTATAGTACTATATACTCACACTACTATATAAATATACCTATATATATTATAATTATATATACTAACGTATTATATATAGCTTATATACTACTCTATATATATACTACTAACCGGCACACGTCTAAATTAGGAGGCGTTTTTTCAAATCAATTTAAAATGCCCTATAGGTTAGGTTGGGTTGAGGTTAGGTTTAGGTTAGGTTAGGTTATCTTTATTACATATTTTATCTTAAATTATTAATTTTCTTATCTTTTTTCTCGATCATATATATATATATATATATATATCACATATACTAATATATATATATATATATATTATATATTTATAGTATATATATATATATACGTACTTATATAATATATTGTACGCCTCTTCATTTCGCCTTAATCATCATATATATAATAGTATTAATTATTCATTATTTTATAAATAATTAAAAATATTTTATATTATTAGTTAGTTTTAAATATAAAATTATATAGTAATATAGTAAAAAAAAAAAAAAAAAAAAAAAAAAAAATTAATAGTAGTATACTAATGATACACGTTATAATACTATTATAGTAGTATATATACTAATTATATATACTTTATATATATATATATATATATATATATATATATATTATATATATATATATAAATTATATATATATTTATATATATATATATATATATAATATAAGTATATATATTTGTATATATATATAGGTTATATATGTATACTTATATTATATATATATTATATATATATTATTATATATATATATATGTTATATCGTAATTATATATATATATAGATATATAGTAATATATATATACTATTTATATATATTATATACTATACTATATATATATTACTATTATATTTTATATATATAGTAATTATAATAGTTAATATCTACTGTATAGTATATAAGTCGCGAAACAAGGTACTATATACATATATAAGATTCATACGTTATATACGTCTACCTTATACCTACCTATACATAATATAGTATATATATATATATTAAATGTTTTTTATTATTGATATTTATTTATTATTATTATTATTTTTAACCTCTAGAGATAATATTATATTATATATCTATATATACTATATATATAGTATATAATATATATATAATTAACTGTAAAAATGAAAGTAAAAATTAAATTTTATTTACCAAAAATTAAATTTTATTATATATAATATATATATATATATATATGATATATTATTATTATATACTATATATTTTATTCTATATTTAGTATATATAGTATATATATAGTAGTATATTAAGTATGTATATTATATATATATTACCTATGATATATAATAATATATAATTACTATATATACTGATATATATATATATATATATATATATATATATATATTATATATATATATAATGTGTGTGTGTGTGTGTGTGTGCGTGTGTACATGACTCGTATTGAAAGCATATGAGGAGGAGGATTGGGTAAGCGACTCGGGATAAAAGGAAATGTTCTGTCACAGACCGATGGTTCGGACCCACCGGAACAACACCCTAAACGACACCGGAATTGATCTGAAACCGGACACAGACTCCGGAAGTGTCCTCCAAAAGGGAATCAGGGCTGCCAACCGCAGAGCCGCCTCTTTTTATTTCTTCCAAATCGAAAAAGAACGTAATAATAATAATAAATATGTTACCGCACCACATGTGCCTATCAAAGGACGCCTTTTGTGTGCGTTTCTTCCGTCCACATGAATGAACGCACACGCGTGTCGGGATGCAAATTTAATCAGGGTTATTTTTTTTATTTAATCATTTAATAATTATTTTTTAATGTCGATTTTATTGTCCTAGCGAAAACAGATGCCGGAATTGATGCTCGATTGAGCATTTCATTTTTGATGATTGAGAGGAAGAAAGATTTTGAACGTTTCACCTAGGTCATGACTTGACACCGTCAGCGACTTCTTTGGTTGCCTCTCGCTCACAAATGTTTTGTCTATTATTTTCTGACGGTATTACTTGAAATAATATGAAATATTTCAGTCAGGAGGATGCGGATGCAGTTGAGATATCCGCGTTATGATTTTGATGATGTATTATTATTATTATTATTATTATTATTATTATTATTATTATTATTATTATTATTATTATTATTATTATTATTATTATTATTATTATTATTATTATTATTATTATTGATATTTTATCAGTTATTATTTTAATCATTGTTAAACTTGTCCAGACTATATTTGTAAATATTATTATTATTATTATTATGTAAAATTATTATTGTATTATTATTATTTTGAGATTACTTTAATAAGTAAATTTAATCACACCTATATTATTTGGGGCTCAAAGGACACAACATTGTGTTGCAATTAGTAGCTCCCTTTCAGAAATTGTATTGCATTAATTTATGTATTATATTACAACAATATATTACAATTGTAAGTTAAAATTTATTATGTATATTGTTCTCTTTCTGAATAAATTGTTTTGAATTTTGAATTTTTGAAGTAAGTCTGCATAAGGAAAATGTTTTTGTATTTTTAGAGTTGACTTCGACCATTGTCAAATATGAGAGAGAGAGAGAGAGAGAGAGAGAGAGAGAGAGAGAGAGAGAGAGAGAGAGAGAGAGAGAGAGAGAGAGAGAGAGAGAGAGAGAGAGAGAGAATTCTTTATATTTTTTCATTTGAAAATCCCAAAAATAAATCTTATCTGAATGAAAAAGATGCCCTAAAATGACCTCTGATGCCCAGAATGGCGGGGTACAAATCTTTTTATTTATCTCAATTAAAATTTGTAAACAAAAGCCTAGCGGACTGTTCGTGGGTAATGAGCCGTGCGGAGGGAGGCAAAGGCAACGCAGGTGCTTTCGGAGGGACTGGGGTTACCTGTAGTAGGTAAGAGCTGCTTTTCATTCCTACTAGAGTGTAGTGTGGGGGTTTCTAGAGATTGAAATGGGGGGTGGGGTTTAAGGGGTCAGAAGTATTCAAAATATTCGTTAAATTTTATTTAAGCCAGCTTAAAATTTCTTTATAAAAGGTTAAAAATTTTAATAAAAGATTACCCTATTTTTCTAATTTTTTAAATTAACCTAAAATATGATCCTTATTAATTTATAGCGACACAAGACGATTTTAAGAGAAAATCTTATTGCCAGATGCTTCTTTTTTTTTTTGTTTTGTTGAACAATGTTTTATTATTTTTCCACTGCACAAAGGTCCTGAAAGGGTCCTGAAAAAGCCATAAAAATTTTCGCCTTTTTCAGAAAAGCAAAGTTTATCACGTTACACTTCTGTAGAAGGAGGGAGTCAGATTTTTAAATAAAGAAATCAAACCCTTCTTCTTCTTCTTCTTCTTCTTCTTCTTCTTCTTCTTCTTCTTCTTCTTCTTCTTCTTCTTCTTCTTCTTCTTCTTCTTCTTCTTCTTCTTCTTCTTCTTCTTCTTCTCTTCGTCTTCTTGCTTCTTCCTTATTATTATCTATTATTGATTCATTATTATTCATTATATTATTATTATTATTATTATTCATTATTATTGATTAATTATGTATTAGTTATTCATTTATTATTAATTATTCCTAGTTATCTATTATTATATCTATTATTTATTATTATTATTATTATTATTCATTATTATTATTATATTATTTATTATTATTATTATGTATTACTTACTATATTATTATTATCTATTATTATTATTATTATTATTACTATTATTATTATATTATTATTATTATTATTGATTTTATTATATATTATTAAATAAAAAAATATTTGCTGCACATGCGATATTTTACACGTTAAATAAAGATTGTGTAATAATCCTTAAATGAAGATTCTTTCTCAAGCGGAGACGAGAGAGAGAGAGACGAGCAGAGAGGACGCAGACGAGAGCAAGGAGAGAGAGACGAGAGCGATGAGAAAGAGAGACGATGAGAGGAGAGAGAGGAGAGCAGAGGAGAGACTAGAGAGAGAGAGCGAGAGGAGAGAGAAGCAGAAGAGAGAGAGAGAGAGAAGAGAGAGAACGCCAAGGCCTTTCGTTCTTTTTAGAACACATTCGTTATTAATATAAATATATTTTTGAAAATTAATGAATCGAGTTTTAAATAATTATTAATAATTCGTATTTTGGTTGGTTCCAATAATTTTTAATAATGGGCGTTCTCAGTCTTTTAAATATCTTGTTGGCCACATACGCTTTAGCTGCTTCACCTTATTTTTCCACATATCATTTTTATATTGACTAAATTATATAATAACATAGATTTACATTTGTTTATGCTTGTCACGTGATAATTGTTTAGATCTGAGCGTTCCAAAGAAATCGAGAAACTTAAAAAAGGAAATTCCGCTTATCGGGACGTTTTCTTGCGACACGCATCCCTTTATATATTAATAATATCATTTCCCGCAAAAATTCAAACTTATTTTTGGCATTGTAGGAAGGAGAGAGTGCGGGGGAAGGGGGAGAGGAAGTCAGTTGTGGGGGATAGGAAGAGTCAGGCAGGGAAGAGGGGGAAAAGGGAGGGAGGGAGGAGGGAGGGTTTAGATTCAATCAGCGAACGCCCCCGATTGAACATGATATACGGGAGAAAAGTACATAAATATGTCACTTTTATTGCTCCACTCCATTCAACTCTCTCTCTCCTCTCTCTCTCTCTCTCTCTCTCTCTCTCTCTCTCTCTCTCTCTCTCTCTCTCTCTCTCTCTCTCTCTCTCTCTCACACACACACACACACACACACATATATATATATATATATGATATATATATATATATATATATACTATATATATAATATACTATATACTATAATATATATAATTAATATACTTATATATATATATAGTATATATAGTAATATATATATACTATATACATATATCCAGCGTCTTAGATTAGATGACACCTGTATCTAAAAAAACCTATCGAGAGCTACATAAAAACTGAATACCATTTTTGAAATCAGTTGAACATTTGTAACGCAGGAAAGAATGAAACAGAAATAAAATTATGGCAATAAACATATATATATACTATACTATATTTATATACTATAACTATATAATATATATATATATAATATATATACTATATATAGTATATATAATATATATATACATATTAATATATATAATAATAATAATAATAAGTGAATATCAGTGTACGATCAATTATCAATTGAGATGCTTTTGGTAAACGAAATTATCAAAGATGACGCATGTTGAAAAGTCTATTGTCTCAGGAGGTGTAGACAAGAGGATTCAGAGTAAATGTTTTTCCATACCAGTAGATGAGGCAGAGACTTAAATAGTTAAATCGGTAATGAAAGTAAATGGAGAAATACATAAACACCAAAAACCAACAATACATAAACAGAGTGAGTGGAATAGCGCTAACAATTGTTTAAAGAGAAAGATGTGTATTAACCTAACCCGAACATAACCTAAACATAATCTAAACCTAACCTAACCCTTACCTAACCTAACCTTAGTAAACATAACCCCTTAAAAAATTAGCCTAACGCTATATATATATCATATCATATATATATAATATATATATTATAATAATATATATATATAATAATATTATATTATATATACTATATACTCTATATATATATTACTATATATATAATTTACTATATACATTAAATATTAACTATCTAAAACGAATAAAAAATAGAAACAAATGTAATCCTTTCCATATGCCCAACCTCACTAATGTTTTCGTATCTCAATCTCGCCCAGCCCAGTAGGAGGAAGAGAACGGAATCTCGCTGTCAGAAGAAGTCACCAAAATATCAGACGTAAAATGTTATTTAGCCGTATTATTTGAATTAATTTATTAATGATTAATTAAAATATTTTTTTTTCTATTCGGGGCATTTAAAAGGTCGTTGATTAACAATGTATTCAGTTTTACTGAGCTACCGCATTTTCTTACGGATACAGGTTGTCAACTATTCCGCGAAGCGGACATCTCCCTCTGCTCCTCTCCTCTCTCTCGTCTCTCTCTCTCTTTCTTTCTTTTCCCCATGGCCTCCTCACTTTTCTCTTTCCTCGCTCTATATATATATATAATATATACTATCATATTATATGATATATATATTACTATATATACTATTTATATATATCATATATATATCTACATATAGCTATATATATATATACTTATAGTATATATATTACTATATATAATATACTAATATTATTATATATATATATTTCATTTCGCATAATAACAATATTTTAAAAAAAAAAAAAATTTCATAGTATTGCTATTTTCCATACAAGCAATTAATTGAGATGCTGATGAGAAAGATACGAAATTTGAAAATATTAAAAATTTAATAATTAAAGTAAGCAAAAACGCTCACTTTTGCCATGAGAAAGAAAACAGGAATCTCCAGCTTCTACTTTGAATTTAAGTAAATCAAAAAAATGAATGTTTTGTGGCGTTAAATCACGTTCCGATTCTGTTTTTGTTTCATAATAGATTCTGTGATACTACATAAACAAAAACATATCATAACCCTGAAATTAGAGCGGCAGTAAACGCAACATACACCTAATATGGATTCGACGATGCCAGTAAAAACTCAACCCTACATATTATGGGATCGACGCATGAGAGCCTAAATAATCGACCTAACCTACATTGACCTATACTTTGCTGTCAACAGGATTTTTTCTTGTTTTCGGGCAAATATTACGACTACGACGAAGAATTATCCCCGAGATGTTCCTTCCTGTCCTCCGCTTCTTGCTCAAAACATATGATGCGTACAAAAAAGTCACGATATTATTAAATAATAACTTTTTTTTGTATTTAACAATTTTCTTGATCCTATTCATCATCACTCAAATTTATTGTTAGTATCATATATCTAAGGCTAAAAAGAAAAAAAAAGTTACAAAAAACGAACGTTTCATCTGCGCAGAACCTTATAAGATCCAGGTTCTTTGTAGGTTAGGATAGGTTACTTACGTTAAGTTAGGTAAGCATTAGCAACAAAGTATACAAATAGGTATTTGAATCAAGAATTTCAATTACTTCATTATGATTTTTAAGTCGTATAGCTAATTCCATAAATTTATTTTAACCGCTTAATTAATATATATATTATATACCTATATAGTATAATATATTATATATATATATATATATATATATATATATACTATATATATATATATATATATATATACTATATATATATATATATAATATATATATATATTATATAATATATAGTATGATATAATTACGGACTATATAATACTATATAATATACTATATATATGGCGTAGGCCAGGGGGTGCAGGGGAGCACTTGTCCTCCTAAATCTTCTTGGCGAAATAAAAATAATGAACCTTAGATGCTGGCCAGACGACGTTTTTAAGGGTTTATTAGTAGAAAAACTGAAAAAATAATAAAAGATACATCAATTGATAGATACTGAAGGAGTAATTACTTATTACAAGACGTATTTATAAAAGCATACATTTTTTTTTTTTTTTAATGTGATTTCGTCTTTCATATTTGGGCTTGAAGTCAACTAGCTGTGTGCTTTTTATTTAGCTAGCTTCTTCAACATTCTTCACTGAACTCTCAGTATGCTCGACTAGCATTTGGCGGCTGCATAATATATTCCCACATTTGTTTCATATATCCAACCATGAATACATCTGCGTGAACCATAATATATATATAGTACTATATAGTACTATATATATATATATATATATAATATATTATATAATATATATACTATATATATATATATATATATACTTATATACTACTATATTATTAGTATATAATCACACTCAAACCTTATGCCCCACCCCCTAAACTGAAAATCCTGCCTACGCCCAATATACGTATATATATATATATATATATATAATAATATATATATATATACCTATATATATACTATATATATATATTATATTATATATATATAATATATATTATATATATATTATAATACGTATATTATATATATAGTAGAAATTGTGACTCCGATTGACGAGTATTTTTGTTAATTTAACGTTCAATAAATTTAAGCTGTTCGTTATTAAAAATTTTTAAAAGCAAATTTCTTTTACAACTTAAAGTTAATATTAAACTCTCACTTTCTAACTAACTGTTAAATTTTTTTTTGTTTACATCACTTTCTTAACAAGGATACGTATAATGATATATTATATATATAATAATATATATATATATATATTATATATTAACTGATATATATATATATATATACTAATTATATATATATATATATTTTTTCCATATACTATATAATATTTTATATATATATATATATATATATATACTATATCTACTATATATAATATAATATAATATATATCAATTATTATACTTATATATATATAACTATATATACTATATATTATATATATATATATTATCATAATCTAACTATATAATTATATATAATATATTATATAATACAATATATATATATATCATATATATATGATATATATAGTATATATATATATAATCATATATATATCATATATATATATATACTATTATATATATATAAATAGTATTATATATAAAATATATATATATTAATAAATATATATTATATATATATAATACTATATTATATATATATATATATATATATATATATATATATATATTATATATAGTATATATATATATATATATATTATATATATATGCAGATAACATTAGAGGAAAAATTATTGAAAAAAAAAATAACGAACTGGTTCGGACCCAACGCATACTCAAAGCGTGGCCACTTACTATACTTTTACTTGAATTTTGCCTCCTACCTTCGGGTGCCAAGGGCAGTTGCCAATGCAGAGAATGTAAATGCATTAAGGATCGTTACAGTCTGCATTCTTTTATAAACTAATGCACCACGAACCCATATTAATATATATATATATACTATATATATCTATATTATATATATATATATATAATATATATATATATATTATAGTATATATATGTATATATATTATATATATATATTATATAGTATATAGTTATATTATATATACTTATATATATAATCTATATATATAATATATATATATATATATTATATATAGTATATATAAAAGCTCTTTACTAATAAGAGCCCCGTGTCTGATAATATGGCGGAATGGTACAAGTGACCAACCGCGGCTCGGTCCCTTCCATAAAAACACGTGTGAATTACTCTTTTATATTTAAAATTACAGTTGGTCAAGTCCAGTAGTCACCAGCAGACTCGACCCACGGCTTTTCAACCGCGGCAGTAACGGGGTTGACCGCGAAAGCACGGGCCATTCTCACTCAAGTCGTTTGCAAACCGAACAAAAATATATCTTATATTGATAGATTCCTGATAAATGGAGAGATATGCACGCCATATAATATATATATATACTATATTATACTATATATATATATATATATACTATCATATATATATATATATATATATAATATATAATATATATATATACTATATATATTAATATATATATATATATATATATACATATAATTATATATGTATTATATATCATATTATATATATATCATATAATATATATATTATATATAATATATAATATATATATATATACTATAATATATATATATATACATTATACCATATAAAAGCGTAAACCTTTACAATTAGTAATAAATATAAGTTAAACAAAAAGTAGGTAATAAGCTCACAACACATACATAACAAAATAAAAACTAACACGCGGTTACGGCCAAATTAAATAAGATATATATCCATACTCAAAGACCTGCCTAACACCCTATATATATATAACATATACATATATATTACTAGTATATACAAACAACCAATAATAGTAATTAATGACAGCATTGAACATAAGGCACAAGACCTTTCTACAGAATCTCTCCTTGCGTTGG
>JABUQX010098763.1:0-32500 GCA_015478945.1 Trachelipus rathkii
GGACAGAATTAGATGTAGTGCAAACGTAGGACGAGGGTTAGAACGACGCCTATAGTCATAAGTAAGCAAATGTAACTGAGCAGACTTGCTTTTATGAATCTGGTTAAAAAGCTAGTATGGTATTAGTGGCTAGTCAGGTGCCTTATCCCACTCGTATACGTCACGTAGGAGTCATTATTCGTCGTTATGGAATTCAGTAAACTGTGAGACTTTGGGACAGAGGGTTATATTAATGAGACTAGAGTATAATAATTTATATGGTATGTAATATATAAATATATAATATATATATATATAATATATGATATATTAGGTAGAGTGAGTATTTAATATGTATATTATATATTATATATATATATAATAGTTTGTGGTTAAGTTTTGTAGATTACTTTTATATTGCCTGGAATTTTTTGGTGTTTTTGTGTGTATTCATTCATATTCACTTGTTAACATTTAAATACGTATATGGCTGGTATTGTCGGTCCTTCTCTACTCACATCGCCAACATCAATAACTTACCAAAGAAATAATTTTGCTTCTGTAAAATATCAAATAATTCTTGATTTAATCCTTATTTCTGTTCAAGAAACCATAAATAAAGAAATACTTCCATTATTTCTCTAAATGTGTTTTTAGCTATAAATTATTTCATTATTTTCGAAATAAAATTAAATATGTGCTATTTCTAGTCATGAATATTCCTGTAACAATCTTAATATCTTATCTTAAACGTTTTTGTCTTAAAAATCAATTTCCCTTTAACAGTCGTTTCACAAATTGAATAAATTTCAAGAATATTTTTTAGTTCTCTAACTATCTCTCGTAGGGTTGATATGCCTTTACCCCACAAATGCACTGGCTCTCTATATCGAGAATTACAATGAACGTCATAAGACACTGAAGAAGTTTTTTAGCTTTTATAAATTTAAAAGTAAGAATAGGACGATTAGTCCAATTAAAATTTATGAAAATTTAGTGAGCTCAGATAAGGAGTTGGTCAACATTTTCAATGCTTATTTTGCTTCAGTGTTTACTGAGGAGAGATTAGATAATAGTTTGGAGACTAATAGTTCTTGTATGCATGTAACAAATAGACTTACAGAATTTGCATTTGAACAGTAAAAGATATTAAAACGTTTATTTAAGATCAGTGATCGAAATAAATGTGCAGAGGATCCTGATTGTATATATATGGTAGACATTCTGAAGAGGGTGAGTAACGAGGAGCATTCTGACAAAGAGACAACTGTATTTGAGTTTATGTGAGTCTATAAACATTTGTGAAGAAGGTGGCCGGGATGGCACTGGGAGAATACAGCATAATGTTTGTGTCTATTGTATAATGATGATAGTAAGCAAGATTTTGGAAAATTATAGAGGCAGTTAGCTGTAACATCTCTGGTTGGTAAGGTTCTAGTGGAACAGCTTAATGAAAGGTTCGCATGAAGTAGAGAAATATTTAGAAGGTAGAGGAATGTATATGGATAGTCCAGCCACGGTTTTCAGAAAGGGTATGGTCAAATGTTAACAAACGCTTTTTAGTAATTTATGAGAATACATATATAGATGCATTGCCGAGATACCAGTTGATATTGTATATTTTAGACTTTAGCAAAGCTTTTGGTTAGGTTCCCACATAAGGCCGATGAAGAAGTTATTGCAATTGGGTATAGTGATTCCTAGGGTGGAGTGGTAAATGGTGAGTGTGAAAAGAGTGTATCGAATAGAAAATACGAAGGTTGTACAACTAATGGCAATAAATCATGGTACTATATAGTGGAGATGAGGGGTTGGAAGTGGGTGTCGTCAGTCAGGTGTTTTTTTTTTTTTTTTTTTTGTGTGTTTTTTTTTTTTTTTTTTTTTCATGTGCTGGGGCCAACTCATGTGCCTCTACTAGATATAAAGAGGGAATGAATCTTAGTACAGGGATTTGATAAAGCTGTCAAAGGTTCTAAGTTTGCTAGATTGATACCAAGTTGTCAGCCCGAAGTTGGAATAGTGAAGGATGTATCTGAAGATATCATAATTGTCTTGGATACTTCTTATGGAGGTGGGGCAGATTAAGTTGGCAAAGTGGAAGTTTTAATAGTTATAAGGTGAGGTAAGGGTTCTTTCCCCTAGGTTATCAAGAAGTTAAGATGAGCTTTTAACTAGATATGAATGGGGATTGGAGGCTGGAGTCATGTGTAGAGACAAGAAAAAGGTTTTAGGATGTGATGTATAAGGAGTCAGATAATTTTGAAAGTAGCTAATCAAGTGTTGGTGAGAAGCTGAAATAAAGTTAAATAAGATGCTGGGCTGAGAGATGCAATGTTTGGTGTGAGTAGCAAGGAAAGTTATAAGTTTAGAGTAGCTTATAAGTGCTCACGTAGTGGTTAGGATCTTAGGCATCAGTTAGATAGACGAGAAGTATTGTGGTGGCACAAGTTTGGTCCCTTGATTTAAGGAAGACTTAGATTATGCTGAGCGAGTGGACTAAACGTAGGGCAAAACAAGGAATAGATTCTGGGTTTGAGGGGTAAAAGCTATGAGGAGAGGCTCTCGAGAGTTAGGAATGTTGTGCTAGATAAGAAGGTCGGTGTTCAAAGGGGGACATATACACAGAGTCTATGGCAAAATATCTTACTCTATTGTGTGAATTTACAGTGAGACGCAATATTTTTCACTAGGTAGAGCATGGACAGCGTGACCAGGAGGGCTAATAAGAAAATTAAGGAAGAGGAAAGCATGCATCTTAGATAGATACAGAAAGACATGCATTCAGTAATAGCGCGTTGTTAAATTTGGATGGATCTGCCAGAGGAGGTTCGTTGGAGGTGGTGACGATGATTGGCAAGCATTTAAGAGTAGAGTGTGGGATAAGTAATATGGGATTGGGTTGAGGATTAGTCTATATAATATTTTCAGAACGACGCGAAAATTGGCGGGTTTTTAGTGTTATTTACAGTAGTTCTTAATGTTAGACTGCAATGTGTGAACAGTCACTTAGTTATTAATGCATGTGGTGGTTTGGGTAACTCATGGTTATTGATATATTAGTTTTTTCACATAAGCAAATTGGTGGCATTTTTTATTGTTACCAGTATGTTGGACAAGACCCACTAGAGGTGGTTTGTAATTTGCATGAAGAATGTTGTGGTTAGTGGGTTGACTGGAGACAGGTCTCGAACAGGCCATGGTGGTTCTTTACTCGTCTCTATATTCTTAATGTCTTAATGTCTTAATGTCATACAGTTTTCCTTCATACTTACCTTTGTGATGTGGAACCTCAACATTCTAAATCTCAATGATTTGTGAAAATTAATAAATAGCTTCTAACATTTTATAGATTGCCCAACCAATTTATATCACTTGTATTTTTTCTAAAGTCTTTGATTCTTATATTAAAGTTTGTTGTTAAACCAATTTATATTACTTGTATTCTTTCTAAAGCTTCTGATTCTTACTGTAAACATTCAAGATTATCCAAACAAATTGAAATTATTTGTATTCTCTCTTTCTAAAGCCTTTGAATCTTACTGTAAACATTCAAGATTGTTCAAATCAATTGATATTATTGTATTCTTTCTGAAGTCTTTGAATCTTCTCTAAATATTTAAAATTTCTTAGTCATCTGGAATTTCTTTCTCTTCTTGATCGGTATTAGGGTTTCTGTCACTCAAGGTCCACTGGAGATAGTATTTAAAATTCAGCTGTCCTCGGTTTTTTTTTCAGCCTTCAGAAATTTGAGAGAAGCGGTGTATTGTACTCGACATATTCAACACCTTCAGCAGGATATGAGTCTCCAAACTCTTTCCGGAGTGTTGCCCCTGACTCGAATGTGAGCGGGGAATCCGCCGGAGGTTAGGGATTGACACATAGCCAAAGTACTGCTTTATCTACTCTCGAGGAAGCTCCAGTTGCTTTCAGGAGGTTAAAGTTACGGGGGTTTCCTTTTAGCTAAGTGGGTGCAGGCGGTGACCACTCTTGTTTACCATCTAAGTGGTAGGGGTTCAATGCCGCACTTAGGGCATCTGAATTACAACGTTTATTATGCGGTTTGATGCATTGAAGATAGGTTGTATAAAGAAATGAGAGTCCGTTTAAAAATTAACCCGAGGTGTTTGCCGCCTGACCGAGGTGTGAGATGGCTGGAGGATCCCGCCGGAGTTAGATGTCCCCCACAAAGGCATGTCTACCCTCTCGGAACTCAAGTTAAGCTTTCAGGAGGTAAATGGGCGGGGTTTCCCTTTGTAGCTCATCTGGTGGGAGTAAACATGTCTTTGGCTATCAGTTCTTATAGGGTAAGGAGTTCAACCTTAGGGGTCATCTGAAATGATTAATATCTAGATATATATGATACTATCTGTAGGTAGTATAGTAATATAGTATATTATATATATATATATATATTATATAATAGTATATATTATAGTAGTATATTATCAATATATAGGTATTATATATATATATGATAATGTATATATATTCTTATAGTTAAATGGATATATATTTATATATAGTTTATAATATATATAGTATCTATATATATATATAGATTGGTGATATATATATATATATATATATGATTCTATATATATATATTAGATATATATATATATATATGTATATAAGTATAGACAAATATGTAATTAGTATATTAATAATATGTTATATATTATATATATATATATATATATATATAATATATAAGATATAATGATTAATTATATATATGTTGTATATATTATTGATATTAATAGTATATGTATATATATATCAGTATAATATATTAGTATATATATGATAGTTTTCGAGAGTTATTTATTTATTTATTCAGTATTATAATATATTATATAGTAATATTTTTAATTTTTATAGTATATATATATTAAGAGTAAGTAATCCAAGTAAGTATCTGCTCATCTGAACCCATTTTATTGACATAATTTGTCCTATCAGTAGAATATGTGTAGTATCTTCAAATATATGTAGTATAGGTAATTGCATATTGAATTATATAGCGTATAGTATATATAGTATATATCGTATATATTATATATATATATGTATATATAATTATATGACAGTAGTGAGTAATCTTATTATATAAGTATATATTATTAATAATACGTATTCTTTAATGATTATATTAGTATTTAGTATTATATGATAGTGTTAGATTTATGGTATATATATGATGAAATAAGGTCAGAAGATGACCAGGGTTTAAGTATATAGGTATGAATATATAGTTATTATATAGTATGTATATGGGATATAGAGTTATGAACTTATTTACAGACAGAAAATAAGTTTATCTGTTTTCTCAAGTCTTACTTGGCAGATGGAAAAAATAAAATTTAATTTATTATACTTGCAGTTATTTTGCGCATGAATAATTATGTCGTGCTGCGTTTCTAACATACATGAGAGCATGGTTTCGTTTGTTCATTTAGTTGTATAAACACTTACAATTTTTCCTTGTATAAATTGTTGTGTTCTCTTTTAAGTCCACTCATACGAAAGAAGGTTTTATATTTAAATTCACTTCGATGGCACTCATTGAAAACATTTTCTCATTACGTTTACAATATTCCGTTTTCAAATTAATTCTTGTATCTTTGGTGGTGCCTATTAAGGTCAAGCGGTTTTTATTGTAACAAAACATTATCAGAACTCAATAAGCTGTGTTTGCCTATGATATCCATGACTAGGTTTTATATAAGTAGATGAACAAAAAATGATTCAATACCAGAGGTGATATTTCAGGCACTCCGTACAGTTTCTATGTAGCTCCGTGCGGGTAGGACCCAATGTTGGTCATTAATATGTCATATAGTATTATAGTAAAGATAAGTTATAGTATTCAACTTATAATATTGTTACTATTTATTATTTCATTTAGTTATTTTGGTATATTTAATTGATATATTTAGATATATAGTGAAAGTAGTAGATATATATATAGGTATATTATATATTATTAGACGTATACTATAATATTGATCTCATAGTATTTATATATTGAATACCTATTCAGTTTACAATTATAATTAAAACTCAATAGGATGCAATGCTTCATAGTAATAAAGATAAATCAAAAAATTGAAACTATATTCATTAAGTAGTTTATACCATATTATGTCATGATCTGCTACCCTAATTTTAGATTCATTTATTTATTTGATTTTAATCGCAAAATACGATATAAGTTATGACCATTTGTATAGTCAATGGGGAATTTAGTTGAGAGAGAGAGAGAGAGAGAGAGAGAGGAGGGAAGAGAGTGAGAGAGAGAGAGGGAGAGAGAGAGAGAGAGAGAGAGGAGAGAGAGAGAGGAGAGAGGAGAGAGAGGAGAGAGGAGAGAGCAAGAGATGAGAGAGAGAGAGAGGAGAGAAGAGAGAGAGAGAGAGAGAGAGGAGAGAGAGAGAGAGGGGCAATGTGATGCCTGATTTCATAATCAATAAGTAATGGATAAAAAGGAGTGCTTCTGCTTAAGATAAAGAGCATCCTTTTTCACCGCAGGATGAGTTTGTTTTTAACAAGTATTTCTTTAATAATTTAGCTACGTTCATATGATTTATAAAGGTACATCTTGTTTGGTTTTCCGCGCTTAGAAGAGATTTATTAAATATAAAATGTAGGCTTTTAAAAATATTTTAAGTTCATAAAGAGTTCAAGATCTTGCTGAATATTAGGAAAATGAGAACACATTATGTAGTGAGTGAGTGTATGGAAGCGGCAATCCTGTGAGGGCGTAAGTTTGTCTTGTGTGTGCGATGATTAAGTATGAGTGTAGAGTATGATATTAGGGCTTAGTGAGGAGAATTTGGAGGTGAGCCGCGTAATGGGCTATGGTCAAGTTCGACAAACAAAGCAGAAAACGCCCGAAAAGGTTTGGTCTAATGCTTATTGTCCTATCTGTTTGATGTTTGTATGCGTGATTGTTTATGTTTGATTTTGTGTATTTTGGGTTTGTGTTTGTTTGTAATTTATTATATGTGGATGTGTGGACTGATTAGATTTATTAAGCCGTCGGAAGAGGAAATTTAACTGAAACCGTTAGTGATCATAAATTTTGCGAGTTGGTGTGGAATGCTGTTGAGACTCCGCCTAGCTGGACTCCGCAACTGAGAGTACCGGACCTTAAATGGCTCTTCGGTGGTCAGAGGTTTGAGGGGTCATCGCCCGGAGCTGAGCCGTGTGTGGCTGCAACTCCGACTAGACCGTGGCTCGGTGTTATGCTACGTGACCGGACGAATGAGTGCAGGTAGCTTGCTGCCGCACATGTGGCAACTCGCGACGCGATACCGATAGAATGGCCACATGCAATTGGATTGATTATCACTTACGGGTTATTATTATATAATTAGACAGTGAAGAAAGGTGATCCCCGCGAGGGGTCATTGGCTGGTAGTTTGGGTAGTTTTTAACGGCCTTCTGTGCTGGTCCATTCAAGCCAGCCGTAGGCACATACAGTAACACGAGTTCCCTGGTCTGGTTGGGGAGTTACCAGATGCCGCTGACGTGAGCAAAGGATACCTGCACTCTCTTGGGCGGGTATCAGGCGTGCGGGCAAGTGTGGAGGGGATGACGAGGGCACAGAATATGCGGCACCGAGGCAGGAATCTGGACGGTCAGGCTGCGCAGTGGGCCAGGTGCGTGGGGGAAAGCCATGGGCTATCAGGAAAGTGAGGGGGGGCGCGTGGACGCCGGCGCCGGAGATATGGGATACTCAGACGAGGACCGTCGGCGAATGCGACGGTCAACACACACGTGAAGGTTTGTTGGGAGTGTATTGTAATTATTCATACTATATTCATAATTATTAATATTATTTATTATTATGCATTTTATTATTATTTTATCATTTATTATTCTTATGTGAATTTAATTGATTATTATTTCCACGTTGGTGGACTTCAATATCTTCGCAGTTGCTAGGAGTCTATGCTGAAGATTCGATATATAATCGCATAGCTGCTTATGGTACGAATAAACACTCCGTATATGTTATTAACTATACTGTGTGGGGGCTCTGTCCTGTTTCATATTATTAATTTGTTTGAAGGGCTTTTTGGGTGGATGATCGAGTACGGGGTGTGGGGGTTCGTCAGAGAAGGTTACTCGAATAGTGAGTGGTGTTATGGAGGGAGAGGCCCATGAGCGCGCTGCAGGTAGCTGTAAGGGGAGGCAAGTGGCGGTAATTGTGACGGATGGATGAGGAAATATATCATGTGTGGGACGGCAGCACCTCGATGGATTGGAGTATGGAGAACATAAAGAAGCGTCGGCGAAGGGGACGGAGCACAGCTTATTCACTAGAGTGAGGGACCTGCGAATAGAATGGAGACGCAGATAATAGGTTTCATGGAAGAACATCGGTATCACAAGAGGGCGACGTAGGCGCTGAAGGCTGGGAGCTTAGTATGAGTGTATGTGAGCAGAGGAGTTAAGAGGGAACAGCATGAGCATCCTGCAGAGTGTCGGTGCTGCAAGGATGGGGATTTCCTTATACGACACCGTAGTAGTCGCGATTTTATATAACAGATCGATATTCAGGAACATTGTTATAGGACCCCGAGTAAAAGTTTAAGGGCCAACGAATTGTTTGTTAAGTCGACTGTCTTATGTAGACGTAGTTAGAACGGTAGAATAGTATATTCGATGCATCACGAGAACTGGATGGAAAGCGGATAAGATATGTTCAACGATCACCACGGTGAGAGCATTAAGATAATAATTAAATAATATAATAGAGCGGTTCATTAGAGTCATTGTATGAGATACTAGAACAACGAGGTAAATAGAGAATCATTGATAAGATAATAGATAAAGTTAATTAGATGCAACTTACGGTACTTAATGATCTCAATGTTATATAAGTTATGGCGATTTGTATAACTGCGTTGGCTGTAAGAGGTCAGCGGAAGTTAATGGACGAACAGTTATGGACGGTATGAAGTGTGAGACTACATTCGGCATTTGTCGATAGGAGAGTTTCGTGCAGGGGGCGGAGTGATTTGCTTCGAGTGGATATAGTTCTACTATGTGATGATACGGCAGGTGGCTCAGAGGCCGTTCGGCGCAAGCCGCGGGACTCCGCGAGTGCAGGATCGTGGGCACTAATGAAAGGTACACTTTACAGAAGGAGTGTGCATCACTTACGAAGTGGATTACGCTAGCATGCTATTGCGGGTTGATGACAACTTGTCTTACGGATCGTCAATGATCAATTGAAATATAAGGTATTCATGTCGTTTCGCTGTCTAAATGCGAAAAGCAGGCACAATCAGTCTCGGCTGGCGCGGAATGCTGGGGCCGGGAGCCTGTGAGTCGTTTAGAAGATACGTGAGCCTATGGACACGGAGCTACGGGGAATGTATCACAATGCACAGAACTCTCAGAGCAGGGGGGTGGTCGTAGTGTGATGATCATCATACTAGTGATCTCAAATTTTTCTTATTGACGGAGCTTTTCAATATTTAGATGACGAGAGGTAATCTCACTAAGGCCATGAACAAACAGCGGAAGCATATTACACACAGACGCGTCATGAACTACAGAACAATAAATGCTGAACGACGAACATTAGAACAGAACATTAAGATTGCAAAACCTTCGGTGGTATTGGTCCATAGGATATTATCAGTGACTCGCGAGTGCGAGCTTCTTTTCTGAGGTTGGTTGTTCTTAGATGTATCCGAGAGGTAATTATGAGAGAGTGTGCTAAGGGTCAGAATAATTTACTACTACTCACTCACGCTCTCTGCAGGCACTATTGTGGTGGATTTGGGCTCGCAGCTAAGTACCGCTCCATGTTAACGTCATATTATTTTTCTATGTTTTATGATTTAATTGCATGAGAGATGTAAATGATGGGAATATTATTTTCTTATGACATTAAAATTGTTTATATGACTTAAAAGAGATAGTTAATATACTTGTGTACTTTTATTAGATAATTTACGCTAGTTAGGTTTATTTTCATGATTTGTGTTTCGAGGACGGGTGATGTGATGAGAAGATTGAGTTGACACCATTTTTTTTGTGATTAGAGTGTTACTGTGGCAAAGGTAGCTATACATTATGTTAAGAGGGAAAATTTGTTAAGATAGAGAAACGTGAGATGTTTGCAGGAGAAGGGTTCTTTATTATTCCTGTAGAAGATGATACTCTTTTATCCTGACTTATGATTTATGATCAGGATCACATTGTCTCTCTCGCTCTCTCGGTCTCTCTCTCCTAGCGTCTCTCGCTCTCTCTCTGCTCTGATTGCATTCGATTACTCTTCAATCTTCTTCCCTCATGCCTGTTGACTTTATGGGTTCTCTAATCTCATCTCTCTCCGCGCGTTGCTCTTCGAGTGCCGGATCGATCTCTCCTCTCTCTCTCGTCGATCTCTCTTCGTCTCTCTCTCGCTTGACTCCGTCGTCAGAGCCAGGTAAGTTCTCCTCTCTCCTCTCATACTCTCTCTTCCGTCTCTCTTCTCTCTCTCTCGCTCTCACTAATTGCGGACATGACTAACAAGTGGTTATAAATATATCGTTTTGTGATTAAAATCAATAATAAGTTGATAAATAGAAATAGTTGGTGTCTATAAATAATAATAATTATTTTTGAGTTGATGTAGTTCACTTTTTGAAATTTATTCTTTTCCACAAGTACATCAGAGATTTCTACGATTAAGGGTAGAGCTTCTTAAGGATGCCATTCCTTTGCGGCTACATGTTACTATATATACATTATAGAGGTTCATACACTGATTCTCTTAATATAATATATATAGTAATAAGTATATATAATATATAGGTATGTATTTTGTACAACTGGTCAAATTATCAAGTCTACTTCACTCATACACCTCCTTAAGAAGGCTGTAATTATGATGATGGGACGGGGCTCCCGAGAGCCGGATAGGAAATAGCCTTGGCCGTTAGTCTTAACTTACTTTCATAATGTTGTAGGTTTTGTAATTGCTACCAGTTTACTTCAGATATTTTGAAGAAGCTGTTGAGGGTGTTTCTGAAATGTTTTTGTTACAATATTTCGCCTCCAAATAGGACACCAGGAATAAAGAATTAAATGTTGAACAACGGAAATATTGTAACGTACTCGCACGACAAATATGTTTTTCATGATGGCCAATCGAAAGGTTGAAATATAAAAGTGTCTTTCGTGAGTGAGTGCTGTTAAAAAGAAACAAAATTAATACAGGAAGAAATGTAAGTGGTTTTTGATGAAGTTTATCGGTGTATGCGTTAGTAAGAAAACGGCAACGGAAATTTATCATGAAATACTGCTAGGTTATATTTAATTTTCATTATTTTTGTCTGCTACAGGTTAGATTGAGAAACCAGATAATACTTTTCTTCCCAGTTTGATAACCACTACTAAATAGTATGATATTATAAATATATATATATTATGGAGTGAGTGGTAGAATATATGGATACATATATAATATTATATGAATGTTATATAGTATATAGTAGTATATTATAGTATTAATATATATACTAGTATATATATATATACTTTGTATACTTAAAAGTATATATATATTAATTAATATATAGTTATATAATATACTATGTATTTATATAGTATATCTATATATATGACATTTATATATATAGTATATAAGTATATATAATTATATATAATTTATATATTTATTAAGTATAATATATATTTTATAATGTGATATATATATTTTATATTAGTATTATATACTATATTATACTATTATAATTATTATATATGAGATTAATTCATTATGAATATATATGAAACTTTTTTATAATATATAGTTAGTTAGTATATATTTTATATAATGATGTATATATATAAGTACTCAATATATATAGATATATATTAGTTATATATATAATATATTATATGTATATATTTATATATATATATAGTTGTAGTACGTATATTAATTATATATAGTAATTATTTATTATACATATTATTAATATTTAATAATAGTATATATTATTATATGTATGATAATATTATTAGTATTATATATTTGGAATATATTAGAATATTACTAATTATAGCTACGCATAGTATTTTAATATTTGTTTGTATTCTTAAGAGTAGTTAAGTATATATATAAGTATTGATATTAGGTAGTATTATATAATTTAACTAGTATATTATATAGCGTTATTCTAGTATAAGGATATATATACCTATATCTATATTTTATATTATATTTATTGATATATACCGGTTAATAGATAGGTGAGTATATATATTTATATTATTTTATATATTATATATTTAGATGACCTAAGTGTTTTGACTCTTACCCTTAAGATAGAGTAAGGCCAGAGGTGGTTGAGTCCCTGAAACGGATGAGTAAAAGGATTCCCCCATTTACCTCTGAAGGCTAACTGTGTATTCTGTGGTGTGAGACATGCCCTTTTGTAGGGACAATCTACCTCCGGATCTCAGCTGCAGACACTGCGGATGCGGGCGCTGGTTATTTTTTTACGGGACTTCACTTGTATAAAATTTATGTTGCATATGAACTGATAAGTAGATGACGCCTGTGGGCTGAAACTTACGAGAGGATTAAACCATTAGAGTGTGTTCCGTCCTAAGAAGGAACCGGATACTACCTCTGAAAGCTAACCTTGGCTCATCTTCACGAGAGGAGTAAGCACTGTTTATTTGGTGTGGTACTTAACTGCAGGCGGTCCCCCTATTGACAGTCAGGGGCACACTCCGGAAGAGGTTTGGAGATCATATCTGGAAGGTGTTTTGGAATATGTGAGGTGACACTACACTTTCAATAGATTTTGAAGGCTGAAAATAACGAGGCTAGTAGTTATTGAAATTACAAATCCAATAAAGTGCTTGAGCTGACAGAAACTAAATACGATCAGAGGAATTTCCAGATGGACTGTTTGAAGTATTTTAGAGAAATTTAAAGACTTCAGAAGAGATATATATTTAATTGGTGAGCTTTGATGGTTTACGTAATGAATTCAGAAACGGCTTTAGAAGAGAGAAAACAAATAATTTTTGATTTGTTGTTGGATAGATACTCTAAAATGCGTTTTTAGTAAGCCTGAATAAATCACTCAGTCGAATAAGTGAATGATTAAAATAGTGTTTTAGACAATTTGGATTGTTACAAGATAAAGACTTAGTAGAAAAAAAGAAAGTGTATAAATACTTTTGAATCTAAAATATTCCCCAATTTATTAATATTTCACAAATCGATTGAGATTTAGAATGTTGAGGTTCCACATCACAAAGGTAAGTATGAAGGAAAACTGAGAGATTAAGAGCTGCACACATTAAGAATAAGAGACAGTAAGAGGAAACATGGGCTGTCGAGTACTGCTCCCAGTCAACCCACTAACAAAACTTCTACATGCAAATTACAACATCTAGGGCCTTGTCAATTACTGTAATAAGAGAATCCACAAATTTGTCTTAGTGAAAATAATGATAGTTAATGATGACCCAAACCATAACATTTGCATTATACTAAGATTCTATGGTCACACATGAGTCGCATAACATTTACTATGATATACTAAACCGGCAGATTTGGCTTCGTCTAATATATTATATGATACCCAACGCATCCATAAACGATTGATCGCAACGCTTTTCTTAAATGTTGCAAGTGAGTCACACTCAACCCTGCTCTGGAGAGGCGCCGATTGGCAAATTTTAACGAAGCCCTATTCTGAATGCATGTGTATTCTTTTATTGAGATATGGCATGCTTTCTTTTAATTTTTTCTTATTAGGCCCCCTGGTGCACCTGTCATGCATCTACATGATATGTTTATTCATGTATGCATGTAGGTAAATGTATACAAATATGTGTGTGTAGACTTGTATCATGGTCCCCGTCTTTGTAGATCGCCCTTTCTAACGAGAAAACATTACCTAAGACTCCTTCAACTCTTCCTCGAATGTAGCTTTTTTACCTGCAACCATGACCTCCTTTGTTTGCCTAAGTTACATGCGGTCTAGACATATAGTTTAAGGTTCTTATGTGTATTAAATAGAAGGGCACAGAATCTGTTGGAATATACTGTTAAGTTATGAACTGGAGCTAGGCCATGGAGCATGATTATTATTACAGTATGGGTGAGTGGTTTAGGAGTGTAGATCTTTGCTCTTGTAAGCAACTTTGGAGTTAGTTATGCGCAGATCTATTATCTTTTATGATAACTTAGCCTTCCAGAGACGTGATTAGGTACTTTCGATATTATGGCTTTTATACTAAATACTTTTTCTGGGTGACGACGTCCAAGCGCAATCCATTCAGTGATGTAGTTAAACTTTTATTTGAGTCTAGGGAGAAAACTTACATATTGTTTGTATATAAAATGTTCATATTGCACACTATTGCCACTCCAAGAAGTTTATATCTGTATGAGTATGTATGAATCTTATCATCCTTGCGATACTATTCTAACGTGGTGTGCGATTAGAGGGAGTGGTGGATTAGACTGCAGAATTAGAACTATGACATTTTATCCTAGGAGTCTATTGTTAATAATATAATGAAGGAGCATGTGGCCCCAGCAATGAATGACTTGTGGACGACGCAGTTTTTCACTATTCCATGATTGTATTATTGGCCATTTAGTTGTACAAACTGTTTTCTATTTCGCAGAACCAATCTTAATCCGCAATTGTCCACTCCACCATACACTGTTGCAATAACTTCATTCATCAGCCTTATGTGGGGATCTTATCAGCTTTGCTAGTCCTAGATTATACAGGATCTTCTCGAGTAATGCAGTCAGTATTTCCATAAATTATAAAAGGGGTTTGTCTGACATGGTACTACCTTTCTGAAACGGTGCTTAGAGTGAGTCTATAATGTGTTTATCTTCCTTAAAATTCTAGAGAACTTTTCAGTTTGTGAAGCTACTTAATATAAAGAAATTTAACTTTTTAAAAAGTGGCAAACTATTATATATTTTATAAAATAGGCCGAACATGTGGTTTCATCATCTGGGTAACAAATGTTATGATCATTAAATCAATACAGTGGGTGGCAACGGATACGCATCTTTAGAATTATACCCATATATACATCAGGGGTCGCGTTATTTGATACTGTGTTATAACGTTTAATATTTTTCGTCAATTCAATTTGTAAATTTATAGTTAGTAAGACAGAATGTAGTTAACAATATTGACTTCTATTAGTTTACATTAAATGCATAGCATTGAAAATGTTGACAGTCTTGTCTTGAGCTAATTTTCATAATTTTTAATTGGTAATGGGTTTGTTAGGTTTAGTTTAAAAGATAAACTTCTTGGTTATTATGAGTTTATTGTAATTATTCGTATATAGCCATGCATTTGTGGGTAAAGTTATATCTTACGTGAGTAGTTAGAGAAATATTCTTGATGTTATTAATTGTGAAAGACTGTTAAGGAATTGGGATTTTTAGACAATTAAGATAATATTAGAAGTTGATGAGGAATTTCATGATAGAGAATAGAACGTTAATGTTATATTTCAATCTGTAATTTTCAAATTCGAATGCGGAGCAACAGTCAAAGTTTTTTATTTATGGTTTTTGAAGCTTATCCTCACCCTATAATTTATATTTTTCGAAGCAAAAAAATGTTTTTATGTTCTTGATGTGGCGATGTGAGTTGATAAGGGAAAGTAAATAACAGGCATAATACGTATTTAAATGTTACGTGAATTGAATGACAAAGTAACAGAAATCATTCCAGGGATAAGTATAAAGTAATTCTACAAATTAACCACAACGGTATGATATATTATATATAAATATTAGTATAGTTATGTATTAGTGATTGTATAGGTAAAAGTTTGAACTATTAGTACACTTAGTTAGTTAAGATGTATTTTGTATAATATTTATATATAGGATAGTCCAAAGGGTAGTTGCATGGCGATAGCAATAGGAAGATGGGAGGTGAGGATTGTGGCACTCCTACGGTGTGTGAGGAAGTGGATGGGTACTTCGTGAGCTATGCGAATCCTATAGTGGTGTTTAACATATGCAGATGTTGGAGGTTCAGTATGGGCGTACATCTCGTTTATGATGGGGGTGAGTTTACTAGTTTTGTGGATTTTGCACTACATTGTGTGATTTGGTGCATTGGGGGCGTGTTTATTTCGTCATGTTATCGCTTACGTGTTTGTGGGGCGGAATCAGGTATTTGACAGTCGGTAAGGTACATTTGTGGGTAATTGTACATGGGTGGCAACTGAGACACGTTTGATAAGCTTCGGTTTTAAACGAAGATTGGGGGTGCCTCTATATGGTTTTTTAAGATGCAAAACTTGTCAAAGAGGGCCGTGGAAAATTGTTGAAGCGAGCTGCAGTGTGAATGAAGACGCGATCTCGTCGCAGGATGTAGAATATGGGGATATAGATAGTAGAGCTGTGGGGATGGGAGAGTAGGACTTGCACGGTATGCTGTCAAGTGATTGGCAGAGAACTGATATTTTTTTGAAGTAAAAGATGCGTTTATAGAACCTTAATATACTTCACATTGTTCATAGTGCCCTCAACAACATGCAAAGACGTGTGCTGTGAGAGCAGAAATTGAAGAAGGCGTCAGAATTTATGTAAAAGGTTTTGCTGAGGGCGAAAGAGTATTAAGCAGCCAGTTTTTTTATGGATAAAGTTATAAACGGCGATGATTAGATGGTTTGAGTAGGTTCTTCGAATACCAGAAGGTGATGAAGTGCGGAATGCACACTGTGCTCTTCTTCCAAGAGACAAGAGTCACAGAGGTGAAAATCGTGAATTATTTAATTTTCGTACAGCCGTGTATTAGGTGCACGAGGAATTTGGCTTTCAGAAGGTGTTATTATGTTTTTTACAAAGATGTCTTGGAAGACTTGATCGGCTGTTGCATCCGAATCAGAATCGACATTGTGATTGGGTGATAGACCACAATAAGGCCATCTACAATGCCTCTGCAATTTAAGAATTTTCTGGGCGAAGAAAAACAGTTCAAGTATTTTCACTCCTCCATCCAGCTCAGATTAGCTCTCGTGCGATTTCTACCTTTTCCCTAAGTTGAAATGAAGATGAAAGGTCATCATTTTGGGGCAATGGAAAACATAAAAATATGTAACACGTAAGGCTAAACTCCTTACAGGAAATGATTTTCCGATACAGCTATGAATAATGGGAAATGGTGGAACGTGTTGCAGCCTCCCAGGGTCATACGATGAACGATCTTGTAATTTCAGGTAAGTCATAATTAAATACGACATTCAGTACGTTACTTCTAGAGCACATAATATATATATATATATATACTTATAGTATATATTTTTTATTTAGTATCTTATATATATATATATATTATTATATATATAGTTATTATAGTTAATTATTATTGTTAGTATTGACTCTATATATACTGTATATTCGTAGCAGAAAGTTAATGTATTTTTTCAAAGGGCAATAAAATTTTCTTGTTGGAGGCCTTCTTAGCAATACGGTTGACATAGCACGTAATGAATTTTCTGATGTTCTTTCCCTCAAGCAAGATTGAATTCGTGAGAGCACACAAGCGTATACCAAAAAAAAAGTTTGGCTTTAGGATTTATGCCTTAGGTGTGTTCGATATATATATATATAGATTTATATATTTTAAAATATATATTATATATATATTATATATATCTACTCTCTACTAAAGTTTTTATATAATATTATATTATTTATATTATATATAAGATATATATATATATATTATATATATCGGGTATAAGTATATATATTATATTAGTTTATATATGATGATAGTAGTATATTATATATATAATATTATGATAGATATCTATATTAATTTATATTATTATAAATATAGTAAGTATATGATACATAATATATATATAGTGATGCGAATAATATAATTATATAGTATTTAATATGTATATAAATAAATACTATAGTATATAGCTATATATTAATGATATAGTTATGTTTTTGAAGTATATAATGTATATATATATTATTATTAATATGATATGTAATATAATAATTGATATGTTAATAATATATATAGTTAGTAGAATAGATATGTATAGTATATGATATCAAAGCTTTTGTTCGTGTTTATGTTTCTTATATATACAGGGTGTTTCATTCAGGCTGGTGTTTTTTTTCGAAAAAAAAAATTTATTTTGATTCATTTTTTTTTGCTTTTTTTGTAGTTTATATTAGTTAATTAATATACCTTTTGAGCGATACATTTAAGATATTGCATGTATTAAAATTCAATGCTTTCACAAATAGACATGGTAAGTGCAGGGAGCTAAAAAAAATCAATTCAGAATATACTTTAAAACTTTTTTTCTCGTACATACTTAGGCTCAGATAGGAAAGATTATTTTTATTTTAAAACAATGTAATAATTAATTGAGAGGGAAATTAAAAAAACGCAATTGCTGATTTTTATTGGCCTTCCTATATTCTTATAACGCATTTTCGCACTCTTAGGCATGCTTTTTAACAAGCATTTTTTCCAAAGTATATTTTCTCTAACAATGATGAACCATGCTCTGGGATATTTGATGAAAATATGTTTGTTTTTATTGCTAGAAGTTGTTGTTTTAAGAGATGACCATACATATTTTGAACCAGAGGAATTTATCATATAGGAATTCCTAGATTGTTGTGAATCTGCGCTGGCCAATGGTGCGGAGTATTGCTTTGTCCGCGGCTATACAAGTTGTAAGGCTTTTTTCGATCTATGAAGGCGCATTAATCCATTTGAAATAAAATCTTCTTCTCAACATTTCTTTTGGCATGGATCAATTTTTTGGTTAAAATGTAAGATACTGGATTCATGTTTCATGCAATTTTCTCCATGACATCAAGTCTGCGTGAATGCATCATCCTGAATGAATAATTTGGATTTTATTGGGTGGATAGAATTAAATGATTTTGGTTTATATATTTTTCCCACTGTAAGAAGGTCGACATAGTGATTTCGTTGGCATTACTGGGTTTTATACAGCAAGATTGGTTCGGATGCAAAATGCCCTCAGACAAGTGGTTCTTGCAGTGCGCACAGTCCGAGCGATGTATATTAAGCAATCTATTTCATTTCTTATTGTAAACTTAGTTAAGAGACATTTTTTTCTTTGCTTGTAGCGAATCTGCGTCAGACATTTTCTAGGACTTATTGCCATTTAGTAGTATGCTGCATTTTACTCTACAACCACTTTCATTCAATGGTTTAAGAAAGGGTAGGTATGTGCTTGTTAGATGTCTACTTTAAAAATGCTTTGCCTGGTCAGAAGATGATCTATAGCGAATGATTGCTGACTTTCTGGGTCTTCTGAACTCGACATCATAATAGTAATTTTTCCTTGTTAATTTTTCCTCTTCGTAATAGTCCGATTTATAGTACTTTTACTTAATGATAGGTTGTTCTTGCATAATAAACGGCTCAGAATGTCCTCTACTTGAAACAATCTTGTTAAGAAGCATACCTAAAGAGGTGCGAATGGTTATAAAAATTAAATGATGGCCAATAAATGATTAAGCATGTCTGTTTATAATTTCTTCATTTAATTTTTTACATGCTTAATAAGTGTGATTCTAATGAATTTTGTATAGAGTACGAAAGTATAGCCAAGATTGTAGTGAAGGTTTTTAATTATATATTCTGAATCTTGATATTTTTTCCTACCCATGTTCATATTTGGTTGATAAAACTTTGTAAGCATTTTACCTATTCTATATGAACCTGTCGATAGCCTCTTAAAAAGAGTTCACTGATAAATTAATACTTCTCGTATATATTTAACTGTGAGTGGAAAGAAGCAGAAAAAAATTAATCAAATAAATGTTTTTTTTTTTCAAAAACACATTGGGTGGCCCACTTCTTTTTGCACAGCGCTGATATATATAGTGTGGTATGACTCGGTGTGAGATCAAAACTTTATAAAATGATAGTATATATATAGTTAGGTATTACTAAAGGTCCTGTAGCTATTTTCTACTACGTATATACACTTATAATACGTATAATTATACTAGTTATGAGTCACAGTTATAGTTATTATATATAATATGTTGTTGTGTGTGTGTGTGGCTGTTATGTGTAATGTGTGATTTTATCTATATTTATTTGGCATGTGAGTGAACGGAGAGGCGCCCAAGCTGTTCGGGAAACGATGTAAAACCAAGCCTGTGGAGGTCCTGCAAATTTTTTCGCGGCTCCAGCTCCATCATTTTAAAGTTAGGTGGTGTTAACGGTCTCCTAATTTATTATAATCTCATTTACATTTATGGAAATCATTTAATACTCTGATTACAAATTTTTATGGTATGATGAAAGTGAATGTTTGGTTGAAGAAGAATCTTTAATTAATTGTAAGAAGTGGATGGAAATATATATATATATGATAGAAATTAAGATTGTTAAGAGATAGCAGAAGAAGAATAATTCACTTCTAAATTTTATATAAATTCTTCTTAGAACAGATGATAACAGTTTCGTGTACGATTTAAGTTAATTTTGAATTAAAATTTTGGTTTTAGCGGAAAAATTATAATAGTCAAGTTTTCAGACTAAAGGTTTAAAATAATTCGTTCTTTTGAGGGTTTTTATAAGCTGGACGAACTATGTGAATATAATTTTATTCCAAAGATTTATTAAAATAAAGAAAATAAATAATTGTACTTTTCTTATTAAAGATTTAAAAATATTTTTCTCATTTGAACTGCCTGAGACATTCTGTTAGATAGATGAAAGTTGTTATTTGTCAAACAATTTGGGTGTGGTGGGTGAAGGACTTCGGAGTATAAAAATCCTCCTTTTTTTATATGATAGTTTCTTAGCAGTACCGAGTTTTGGAATTAATTCGTTATAAAGCAGAAAATACGCCTTCTTCATTCACTCGTCAGATTCGCACTAGCGAGGCAAAGTTTGTAAACATCTGTGGTTTGACGTCCTAATACTTCGTGGTGTAAACGTATTGCAGATATTAAGTTTAATGGAAAAGAATTTGTTCTAGTTCTTTTTATCTTCATCTTAATGATTTACTACCTCTCTACTGTCTGATTTTATTTTATTCTAGAGGATTTTTAGGTTGTAGGTGTCTATTACTGGTAGATTGTCTTTTTTTATACTGCGCTTTCCTGCATGCTTCACAATTGATCCCATTGTTGTGTTCAAATTTATAACTTCTTCATTTGTTAAGATACCACACACGGGCAGGATTCCTCAAACTGCATGAACTATCTGAATCCTATTTTTATATTGTTCGATAGCGTTTATTCATTTTAAGTCCTAGTTTTCACAAAAGAACATTCTTAGGCTTAGATCTTATAGTTCTGAAGGAATCGGATTCTGAACTCTGTATCATCAAAGATGGTCGACAGAAAATATTTTATTTTCAGTTAACATTTTTTCCCTTTTTATACCATGTAATTTTTTGTCAACTTACCTAAGATCCGTTCTCTATAAAAATTTCCAGTCAAGTCTTCTGAGTTTGAGTATTTTTTGTTGCAAAGTTTTAGTAATGCAGTAATGTACTAAACTGAGTAATATTTTAGTAGTTTTTTAGTAATTCTTTTAGGGTTTCAATTTGTTCTCATGACTTCGATTGAGAGTGAGAAATTATCAGGAGTACTTGAGCAATTTATGCTAATAATTAGTCTTCTTCAGTGAGTACTTTCCGAAACACACTAAACATGTACTTCGCGCTTATCTGCCATTATCCTCTTTTATCTTTTTAACTGAATTGGTCCCTTTCCAGACCTTCGATGCTTTTTTCTAAGAAACTCCTTCAACTAAATTTTTGAGCATACGTGGGCTGCTTCCGTTTTGCCTATTTTGTCTCGCGCTTTGCTTATAAGATTTACTTTACGAATTATTGTGGAGGACCATCACGCAACATGCTAACTGTAAAAGTTGAAGAGTTCCAGCACCATCATGTGTGCAATGGCTAATGTCATCGTAACATAGTCTTTCCATAGTAGTTTTGTGAAGTTCATTCTGAAAATAATTATAACTTCTTCATTTTGGCATTAATATAAAATCAGGTCGTCGCTTTATGCAGCTTCCTGTCGCTCGTCCTCATTGTTCTTTAAAGTTTAAATTTTATCATCTTAACTATCATGTTTTGATGCGTTATCCGTAACTAAGCTAATTACTTCCCTTTTTATTAATTATCGAATTCTTTTAAAACGTGAATAGCAAAGTCTCTAGATATATTTACATTCCGCTGAATGTTTGCACGATTGACATATCTTTTAATGCTATGATCGCTTCTACGATGATTGTTTTTTACTGTCCTAAGTTTCATAGCAACTAATTTATCTTTGGCATGGGTTGGCACAAGCATTCCATTTTGGCAAAATGCCTTGATCGTCCCTTTGAAGCATTTAAAATTTTATTTTTGCTTATCCGCTTGTTTAAAGAATATTTTCCGAAATAATTGACGGTCTAAAGGGCACTCAATTGAAGCCCATGTCTCAAAGATTGTTAATCTGATCTTGCAAAAAAAAAAAAAAAAAAAAAAAAAAAACCTAATGGGTCAACATCTTTAACAACCATTATATCATTAGTATTTTTGATTTTTCACATGACCTAGACAGAACAAGTTTTAATTGACATTGTGAAATTAGGTATCCCTTTAGTCTGCATGTTTGGGAATAAAAGGTTGTAATCCTGAACAGCTTTTCAATCACCTTTCTTTTAGACATTGGCAGCTTGTCTTGGAGTTGAGATAGTTTTAAATGGTCGCAGAGTGCTAATGATTGTGAACTTCATGGAGTAAACTAACTGGTGGTTTGGTAAACTTTATAAGCATGATCCGAACTGACTGTTTGTCATCAACTGTATTAACTATTTCGTAATTGACAAAGGTAAGTACTTTTATCTTCAGAGCGACTAAAATATTCAAGTTACGCATGAGCTACTTTCGACATCGGTTTAGTTGACATGATTTCTACCTACTATTTTAAACTTATTAATACTAATTAAAATTATCTCATAGATTTTTTAATTGTTATTCTTTTTATTTATTGATCAATTAAAAATACACAAGCAAATTTGTGAATAAAGAGAGTATATATATATATTATATAATATATGTATATATATATATATATATACTCTATATTTATAATATATATATATATATAGTATATAGTAGTATATATTATATAAAATAATATATTATATAGTAACTTAGGTATTACTAGTGATACTATATATATGTGATATATTTTGTATATAATTAGCGGTATATATATATATGCACCCCTAAAATTTCGGCTCCGGCTCAAAGCTCCCCAATCGTAAATATTTATAGGCTGCTGGCTACCTCGGCTCCAGCCCGCTCACAATGTCTTGGTGGGGCTCCGGCTCCCGGCTCCGGGTATCAACCCAAACTTTGCTGGTCCTCGTGGGCTCCGGCTCCTATGCCATGAATAATAAATAGCTTCTTTACTCATTCTTGAAAAAAAAAAGGTTCTATATAGGAAAAAGAGTAAAGCAATATTTGCATTAGAAACCTTGTGAAGTAAATTATTTTTTCAAAAACAATATTCCAAAGAGAACCGATTTGAGGTTACCCCCCCCACTCTCAACAAGGCGCTTTTCCGATGTCATTCGAGCTGTATCTCAGCTTTACGAAACTTTATTTCTGTATTTACGCTTACGAATTATACCTCCAGAATCTTCTAGCGCATAATTAAACTACAACTACTTTACGCCATGCTTATTTGTTCAAGTTCAAATAAATGAATTAGCCAGCAAACCAAACAATGGTTGCTCAACTTCTTGAATTTCATATTTGCAGGCAAACCCTCTTCTATTTGCATCGAAGAAAGAAAGAGAAATGAAGATTAAAGGTATAACTATCTAACTTAGAAAAAATATTTGAGATTATATATTCTAGAAGATGTTGAAATTCAATATCAGCAATAAAGATTGAAGAATAGTTAAATACCATTAATGATTATTTTAAGAAGGTATTTAGAAAATATGAAGGAGTGAAGATTTGTTAGTGATTTGAAAGTCAATGTTCCAATTGACATGACATGGATAATATTGAAGAAAAAATTGGCATAAAATTAACGTCAAAAAATCAATATATTACTGGTATACATGCACTACGAAAGACATTGATGGGTTTAGTAAACAGTTTGGCAGTGTTGGTTGTGTTGATATTTCAGAGTGCGAATTTAGGTAAAAAGGAAATCTAAAATCTTTATTGTAAAGCAAACAGATCTTTAAATGAAAATATAACACAAATCACAATGACACTTGATATCAGATGAAGTCTGGATAGTTACAAGACTAACATGTCTACACTGAAAGTGTTAAATTATTATAAAGAGGTATGTATTTACTCAATGAATAATGAGCAATAAAAAAGTGTGTAAATTGTTTGTGGATTCGTTGGGAAAAATATTTGACTTCTCAATTTCATGAGCATAATCTACTGTACTGTAAGCACTTATGAATTCTGTTTTCCTTTGCAATTTCTAAATATCGTGAAGGAAATAAGATTTTTGGAATAGAAAGGATGTTCAAGTCCCCGTTCAGAAATTCAATATCTTTTCGACGATGATGCTACTCACCTCTTGCACGAGCACGCTTATAGACCCAGGTATGGAAAGCGACAAACCTTTGTATTGTTTGATGGACAGACATAAATGATTTTAAAATCGCACATCTTTGCGATATAGTAAGGTTTCTTATGATATCAATCAAGAGAGTGAGTATATAGGTTAAATTTTTACTCTACTCTGCATCTATACAACTGGAGAGAACGTGTATATCGTTGTTGCTTGGATAAAGTAGAAACTTTCGAATCCGTATTGGCCCGAAAGAGACTGTTTTGTTAGAATGTATTACATGCAAAATTTTCTTTTTAGAATTTTAAACTTTTATTTATCTTGTTCCTTCCTCCAGCTAGCGATATTCAAACATAATATACTCTTGTTTACCCCGAGAGACCACATTAGAAAGGCTGGACGGGTTCGTATTTGCCTTAGTGTAGAAGGTGTTAGGAGGACGATCCGAGAACACATCAAAATGCATTAGAAAAACATGGCCATGAGTCCGAGTACTGGGAAAGCGGGGGAGTATGTTCACTCGCGGTCGTAGGTTGCGACCCTGACCACTACACGTTCTTTTTGTTTGCCAACTATATGTGTCAATAACTTTAGTTTCTCAGAGCAGCATAAGCTACTTATGTGGTTCTTTGCTAACGACCTCAATACTAAATTCGCAATATCAAATTGGTGAGCTTACACTTCCAAGTTATCTAAATTTTACAAAAAAGAGTCGAAGATAAATTAGTCCGAAGGTCTCATTTTAAATGTTATACCTTCTAAAACCTCTGGGATGGTCAGAAAGCTAAACATTCAAATCGGATGAGGAATAGGAATCTTATAATAAAATATATACAGTTTTCATGCTAATAGGGTTATTAAGTTCGTTAGATATTAAGATAGTTACTCGTTAATATTCTAGTATTTTGTTAGTTATACATTTGATGAGGAAAGACACCTCACTCTCTTTTCATATATATATTATGATTAAACTCTCTCATAGAAATTAAATTTAAATTTTCTATATTATGACAGGTTGAGAAAAATCTACTCAATCTCAAGCATCATTGCAAAAAAAGGTAGCATAATTTAGTAATCATTAAGTTTTTAAAAAAAGTAGGGTAAAAAAACTTTGAAATTTTCGTGAGATCGGACAAGGAGAACAGGTTGCCAATGAGATTTTCCCATTTTAAAAAAAATATATTTTTAAAATAATTTTAAGCAAATAGATAATATAATATAAGTATGTGATATAATTATGTAATATGCTACGACTAATCTCTTTTCGTTGTGTCGTCAGGCGTAATATATATATATATATATAAGTATTATATACTGAGTAGACCTATAATATTATATATAATATATATATATATATATGAATCTATATATATATATATAGTATTATACTAAAAGAGAAAGATTATCATACTACTACTATATAGATCTTATATATACGCACTTATATATATATATATCATTAATTATATATTTATAGTATGACTATATATATAATAGTATTATTAGGATATAGCTTATATTTAGAATACATATATTAGGAGTTTTTTAGATATATATGACATATATATATATATATTAGTTATAGTATCTAGTAATATTGGTTGATTATGTAAGATATTGGTTATATATAGATTAGAATATATATATATAGTAGTGGTATACTATATATATATTATATAGTAATTCAGAATATATATAATAGTATAGTAATATAATCATATATAGTATATCTATATAGTTATATATACTATTAGTCTATGTTTTGAAGATACTATATATTAATATACGTGTATAGTTGATTCGCCGTTAATACGTTTCGACACAACAGGTGTCATTATCAGATCTAGAAAATATATAATAGTAATGATATATATTTATTATAAACGTATATATAGGTTACGATTAGTGATAAATCTTCAGATATAGATAGAGTTATTGATGAAATGATCAAATATATAATAGATGCAGATTATATATTATATTTATAATTGATAGATCGTATTTCACACAAGTTACTATGAGGCTTATCAAATACTATAGCTATAATAGTTATATATAGGCGTACTGATATATTATGAGTGCCTATACGTAATGAGATCGTATAATATGATAGATGGCCTGGCTAGGGGGGCTATGCCGGAGACCTATATACTAGAAATAGTATATTGATAATATATATATAGTAGTATTTAATATATAGTTAGAGTATACTACTGAAAGTCCATAAAGGTATGAAGTATGATATATATATATATAGAGCATTATAACTATGATTAGGGTTAGCTATATTTTTTCCCACTAGAATATGATATATATATATATATAATGTAGTATAGGAAGAGATAAACTTAATATAATATACTATAATAGTAATATATACGTATATATGAGTAGGTATACTATATAATTTTTAAGTTCAGCAAATAGATTTTAATGTTAGTATCACGTAAATTACTGATAAAGCTAATTTAAAAATGTTATTATGCATTGGCAATTTACCCTATTTCTCTAATATTCTTACATATCAGATAGAGCCTTGCTCCACTGCCTCTCTGCTACGGTCAACCAATTTTCTTCAGCTTTCTGAATTTGGTCTGGAAAACTGTCTTGCAAGTAGGACTGAAAATAAATGTTTATTGTACTAAACTATTATATAATAAAAAAAAATTTTTTTTTTTCAAATTGTCATAAAATATAATGACTATCAAAAACATGTTACACCTTCTTATTAAAGTGAAATATATGCTGGAAATATTTTAAATAACAATCATATAACCAAATATAATGAACACAAGTATTTTGACCTTGGATTATTCCTATGGAAATAAAATAAAAAATTATCAGAAGAGCCAAAAGCAATTTTAGTAGTAAAAAATTTTTGGGGCTTGCAGACAATAAAAAGAAAAGAGCTGCAGAGTCAGAGCCTTGAAGCCACAAAGTTTTGGGTGGAGCTGTAGTGTTTACTTAGGTCTTCGGTGGAGCTGGAGCAGCAACAAAAATAAAATTTCTTTTGACAAAGTATTTTTCATATTTGTAATAATCTAACTAAGTGAAATTTAACAACAAGTATTCTTTTTCTTTAAACTTCGTAAATTTTAGAGCTAAATAATTTTATGTGTGTAAAAGGAGCAAAAGCTATAGCTGAAGGCGGTTCGAAGTTGAGTAATTTAAGATGACAAGAGTTGAAAGAAAAATTTATCTACTCCAGTCCCGCTAAAAAGTATAAAAGCAATTATTTTGCAATAAAAAATAAAAACATTCTTTATATCTTTTTCCAATAATAAGTTGTAATGCATAGAAGGTGACAAGGATTTTATTATTTTCCAAAAACATCCTATAAAGCATTGATAAGATAAGATTAAACACCTTAGTTTTTTTTTTAAAAATTAGAATCTTTAAATGTTAATAACACTAAAAAGGTTTTTTTTCAAGCTCAGCTGAATTTTTTTTCATTACCTTATAATAGTTTTCTGAATCCAAATATTCTTTCTGCCAAGTACCAGCATCTGATGCTAAATCTGCAACAGCTGGTCCAATAAGAGGTGGGGTCCTGTCAATAGCCTGCATCTCCTAAGAACACATTAATCAATTTAACAATTTAGAATTCAAATGTACGATTTTAATAAGTATCTTAGCTTTTGATACGTAATTTTTTTTTCATTCATACATACCTGTAGCAGTGTATCCATTCTAAATGTCTGAGGAGCTGTGGCAGCATTTCTTGTTTCATTCATGAATTCCTCAGCAAGAAGATCAGCAGATATAGCAACTCCATAAGGAGCTCTGAATGACTCAACTGTAGAAAAGTGACATTAGAAATATTAAACATTTTGAAGTTAAAAAGTCTTATTTATCATTTTATTCAGGGTAGTGTTTCTTGCAATAGATTAAAATATAATGAAACAAACTACAGGAGTCATGGTCTAAAAAGTAGAAGAAAAGAAAAAGATTTAAGAGTGGTAGGAGAAAGTTGAAATGAAATAGAAGGAAAAAATATAGATAATAATTTATCTTCCTCGCATACAACTACTCTTACCAACAGTATAGCTGTGATAATGAATGTTCACATTTTGTTTTTGCCTAAATATAAATAATTTTGACTCATAAATAACATCTCATATTTACATTGTGGCGTCTGGTGCAGGAGGCTGCTAGCACCACTGACGAATCCTAAGCAGCTTCCGGGAAGAAACGCAACTTTATCGTGACAACACTCACTCTCTTCAACATCTAATATTCTATTATTGAAGGTGGTTATTCAAGACCAGAAAATAACCCCTTCAACATTATTTGAAGTTGCCTTATCCATCAAATCTATCATCATAGATGTTTAACAACATTTTATTCCATTTCTTTCCTGTAGTGTATAACTACTTTGCTTTCTAGGACCTCTTAAGATTGCCTCTACTTCAATCTTATACCAGTCAATTTCTTTATCACTTTCTTCTTATTCTTCAATTTTATTCCACTTGCTTATCTCAACAAGACTCTTTCAAACCCAATAATAATAATAATAATAATAATAATAATAATAATAATAATAATAATAATAATAATAATAATAATAATTGTCACAACTACTCAGAGGTAGAAATAAAGATGAAGAGCTGCAACTGCTGATAGATTGAGAATGTTGCTTTGATTTGAAATAATTCAAAAACACGAAATATTTGATATCACATTTTCTACTTCTAGAATGTTTAGATTATTTCATTTTTTTTCCACCATCAGGAACCAGTTTCAAGTTTTCAATGTATGGTTTGACCTCCAAACATGAAAATAAATGAAGGAAAACTTTACTATTCATAGAGTCGGGAAGGTGAAAACAAAAAAAATTGTTAAGAAAGGTTTTCTTGTTACATAAAAGATTTCTTTTTTCAATTTCTTTAATTTTTATGTGTGATTTTTTTAATGTCTATGATTCATACAAATTGATGATAAAATTTACTAATATAGGCTAACCTATTATTAATAAATTCAATATTCATGTAATTCTTATGTTAAAAAACGTTACATTTTTATAAGCATGTATGACATTCAATATAAAAATACTTTAATACAACTTACCTTCATGACTAGGTATAAAATGCGTTTCCTCTTTATGAGCTTTGTCTTTTGTTATGTGGTGAGAGAGAGAGACCAGTGGATTCCCTTCCCCACACTGTTGCTCAACAAGGTTTCTCAGAGCCAGTAAAATATCTAAAATAAAATAAATAATTTTTTAAAAACTTTTGAACCTTTTATCATTGGAATATTTTTTTTAAAATGAATAATATAAACACAATATTACACCTTTCATTTTAATTCTCCTTTTCATCTTCCCACAGATGGGTGGTGTGTAACAGGTAAGAAATACTATAGTTAAGTAAAAGAGCATGATGTAAATCAAAAGAAAAACCTTCCCATACCCATACCTCCCCCTAATGCCCGTAAGTGCGAGTCTGTTGCAAACAAATATACATCCTAGGTCTTCACACTGTGGTATATCATCAATGTAGAATTAACATATTGTTACGTCTGGTGCATGAGGCTGCTGGCACCACAGACGAATCCTAAGCAGCTTCTGGGAAGAAACGCCACTTTATTGTGACAACGCTAACTCGCTTCAACATCTAATATTTATCTATTATTGAAGGTGGTTATTCAAGACCAGAATTTAACCCCTTCAATATAGTAAAAATTTGTTAAAAAACAACCTAAAGTCATAACTAATACAGGTATAAAATAAAATATTTTTTAAAAGGCATATTTAAATATAAATTAAGCAATTAAAAAACAAGAATTTCTGCAAACTTACCACAATGCAATGCTTCTTAGCTTTTTTTTAATAGCTTCTGCAAACAAATACTGACCAAGTTCTATATTTACAAACCAGAAATAGTGTGTCATTTTACATAATGTGTTACTAATGATGAGAATCCTTTCATGTCAATACCTATTTAAGGGGACGTTGCGCATAGGGGTTCCTAACTTTTGAAGGTAGTAATCATCAATTCTATGATTTTTAGGTTTTAACACTTTCTAATGTAGAATTTAATGCTCTTTCGAATGGTCTGGTTATTTTCAACATGCAAAAAATATTTTATTCACAATATACAAGGGGATATAGGGGGGTATTCAATTTTGATATGTCATTAATAAAAAATCACAATAACCTTTTTATTATTCATGCAATCTTTAGTGCAAAAATACTTAATTGGGGAAGATACATAATTTTGTTTAAATAGATTTTTGTATGGAGGAAACGGATTTGCCTCTGTGGAAAATTTTCCCCCCATAAACAGCGGCAAACCCCTAAGTTTACAAAACAGTTTTACAAAACACTTATCTAAACAAAAATGTAAATCTTGCCTAGTAAGTATATGATCTGAAAGTTTCGTATTGATTGAGACAAAAAATAGTAAAAAATTATCTAAATATTTTTAGCAAAAAAAAAAATTGAAACATAAATAGGAACAGGTGGCGTGTAACTTTTTAATATTTACTCGGATATAAGAAAATTTTCACAGCTTGTGTACCTCTTCAGAAATACATATTCTATTTACATTAATATTTGGTATGCCCAACAGTTTTGTGATCATGAGAAAACTTGAAAACTTTGAAATGTTTCCCATGAGCAGCGACAAATCTATTAAATACAAATTTACTCTAAACAAAAATGTCTACCTTCCCCAATTATATACGCTCTGCGAATTTCAAACTGATCTTTTAAATAATAATTAAGTTTTCATGGTTTTTATTTTTTTTGATAGTTATTTTTAATGATTGGTATCATGAAACATTTTATTATTCATCTGATAAAATAAATTTTTAATACCTTTTCGCCTGATATACATATCTTTTATTTAGATAAATTTTCTGTACGCCCAATGGTTTGGCTGCTACTTGCCGGGAAAACTTTAAAATTTATTAGTTTTCCCATGAACAGCGGGCAAAAGCGTCTGGTATACAAAAATTTATCTTAACACAATATATTATTCTTTCCTAGTGTATGCTCTATGAAAGTTTCATTATTAATCGGTTTATAATAAAAAAGTTATTACGATTTTTCTTTTTAGTGCAAAAAAAAAAGAAAAAAAAAGAAAAAAAAAATTCAAATTATTGATGGCATATAACTTTTTTACTATTCATCTGATTAGAATTAAATTTTTACAACTTGTAAAAATTGGCGAGATTCCCATTTTTTCATTCATATAAATTTGTTGTATACCCAACAGTTTTGCCACTGCTCACAGTTCAACTTCTTGACTATTTTACTAAAAAAACTTTTTACATTGAGCTGCTGGGGTATAACAAAAAATTCAACGCCTTTTTATACTTTTCTTTTTTTGTTTTTAATTTTGTATACATTGAACTACATTTTGATGTCTGATTCATGCAAATATAAATACTTTTGGTATATTTCTGATAACTTTCAAATTTTATGGAGAAAAAAAAGTTGAGATTTAGCAAAAAAATCAAAATAAAAAAAAAATTATCTATATACTGCTGCTATTTATGAGTTGTTTCATTAAATATATGCATATCGCAAGTATTTCAGTGAAATCCGCTTGAAAAAATCTTTTGTAGTTCAGCAGAAATTCACTGTTAAAAATTGCTGATAAAAATGCTGATTCATGATATTTGGGAAGAAATTACAGAAATTCTAAACGTCTTTTTGCATATGTTATTAAAACAAATATTGTACAGAAATCTTTCCTCTTTCGAATGGTGTATAATTTATCCCAAATAAATTACATTAGTGTTGCTACGCACAACGTCCCCTAAAGTTGATAATGTAAATGTAGTTAGTGTTTCCTAATATTTGCCTGTAAAGCTGTTTGACAATCTGCAGGTTTTAAACTTTTTGGTAATTTTTTTCAATTTTTTTAACTTTGAATAAAGATTATGACAAAAAAAAAAAAAAATAAATTAAAATAA
>JABUQX010098763.1:37500-50000 GCA_015478945.1 Trachelipus rathkii
TTTAAAGCATGGGCCCCATGGGCCCGGGCCCAGGGCGGCAATTCTCTAGGGCGGAATATTTTTTTTAAAAACTTAATTTGTATATATATCATATATATATATATATATATATATATATATATTATATTATATATATCAAATATATTATATAATATATATAATATTATATATATATATAATATATTATATATATATATATTTAATTTCTTTCTATCTTTTTCATTCACCAGTGGTTTCCAAGTACCAATTTTTTCTATGTTAAAAACTAAAAATGTTAAAGATTGTCCTTATTTGACATTAATTTAGCCTTTTCAATTTCATCTCATATGGCAACCCTGATTGGTATCTTTCAGTTCATTTTTGCCTGATATTCAGTGACTAATATATTTTTATTGCTAGGCCTGAAAATTCTACGTGCTTCTGGCTGATACATACATAAGTGCATTGGTTCTGATGATTTATTCAAGAATTAAAAAGTTATAATTGAGTTTTCAGAAGTAGAACATTTTTATTGTTTTAAACAAATAGATGACTTAGGCAGTTTTGATATAAAGATGTCGAAAAAAGGTTGAGCGGCAGCAAAATACCGTAAATAGCAGAAGAAAAAGAGAAAGGATAATTGAAGTGGTTATCTAAAAATACCAAGAGTGATCATTCTTTATCATCCAAAGACAAATGAATCTATCGTGAAGTGCGGTATTAGAATTCTGAAATATAAATTCTTCAAAAATCATGATGATAACAAATAACACGGTTAATGTGAAACATATGCAGGACTTCTTACGTTACTGTCGAGAATAGTTAGTTAGCAGGTAGACAAAGCACAAGACAAAGAAATCTTAATACCAAGCGATGATCCATTTTATTGGAAGGTTAGCGTAAGCCACGCGAGACTACTTTGCCAAAAAAATGGGATTAATCCAAATTCAGACATAGATTTTTTAATTCTTAAGAGAATTTATCAAGATAAAAGTAGATTCTTAAACAAAATCCTTGTTTTGAACGAAAACTATTGAATGGAGATGTTGTAAAACGTGACTATTTAGTGTATTCTAACAGTCAAGGATCCGTCTTTGTGGTCCGTGTAAACTTTTTTGGAGGCGGTGTTGTATTCAGTTGTAACAGAAGGATTTACGATTGGAAGCATGGGCCAATACAAGATTGACTGAACATGAAATTTCCGTTCGGCCATCCGTGAATGTATGTTGATGCTGAAGAGACTAAGTAATTCCTTATGTAGAGTTGACAAGCAGTTGCTCTCTTCAATTAGAAGAAGAAGTAATATTGGATAAATGCACTACAAAGAGTTAATGCTGTTATTAAGAAACTTTCCTCATGGGAGTTACCATTCCGAGGCGATGATGAAATAAATGGCTCTGGTCGAAATGGAAATTTTATGATTTGTCTGGAACTTATTGCAGAATTTGACCATTTTTTACAAAAATCACCTATCTAATGTCAAAAATTCTGCGCAAAGGAGCACTTCTTTATTTATCACATTAGCACTACGAAGAACTTATCCAAATTATGGCTTGAAAGGTAATCAGAGTGAAATAGTGAAAGAAATTAAGGAAAGTAAGTATTTTTCTATTATTGTTGATCCCACTCAGAAATTACTCATAAAGATCAGCTGAGCTTTATCAATCAGATATGTTAGAAAGAACGCTTTTTAGGATTTATTAAAAACCCTTTTAGGATTTATTAAAAATCCTGGTTATACAGGTAAGAACTAGCGGGAAACTGGTGATGAGTTTTCTCAAATGCAAATGGAATTAGAAATAAGCAGTTTCAGCGTCAAACGTATGATAATTGCTGCTAATATGTCAGAATATATTCTGGCCTACAAGAATAAAAGAGGTCAACCATCTAGCATTTTTCATATACCATTTTCAGCTCATTCCCTTAATTTGGTGGGATCAAGCTCTGCCACATGTTGTAAACAGGCGGTTTCTTTTTTGCTTTCCTTCAGAATCTTTATAATTTTCTCTCGGGCTCCGCATCGCTGGGGTATCTTAGAATCTTTTCTTAAAAGAAGAAAACGGTCAAAACACTATGTGGACAAGGTGGTCAGCTCGAGTAGAAGCTAGTAAAGTCTAAACAAAGGTGGGGAAGCTATTTGTAAGGGTTTTTTAAACTCGTATCTGAAGATAAAAATGAAAGACCAGTCATTCAGCAAGAGGCAAAGGAAAATTTGAAAAAATTGAGTCCTATTAAATACTCTTTATGTCTGTAATATGGAACCAATACTTGAAAGATTTTTGATTCTGTAAATAAAAAAATTGCAATCCGAAGATATGGATGTGGTCACCGTTATTAATTTGCACAACTCCCTGTTTAACTTAGTTAATGAAATTAGAAGTTCATTAGAAACCTACGAAAATTGTGCCAAAAGAAAAATTTGAAAATCTTTACACAAAAACACCAGAATGTATCTAAACTAAGATCTGGGAAAGAAGAAAATTATCAAATATGCATTCTTCAAGCAAGCTTCAATACTATATTAGATAAACTGTCAACAGAAATAAATAGGCGAAGTTTTGCATACAGCGAATTTTCAGAAAGTTTTTATTCTTTTCAAATCTCACCGAACCGACCCAGACGACATTCATAAACAGCTAAATTATTACAAAAAAATCAATCGATCCGACTTAGAGGATTTTGGAGCAGAATGCATTCACCACTGTTAATGCTTGCTTTTAAGAGAAGGTAATGGCAGTCAAACCTTGTCCCAAATAAACAAATATTTATATACCCAAAGCCTTCATGATATATATATCCAAATCCGAATATTGCATTAAAATTATTTTTATGTATTCCTGCGACAAACCGCACAGCTGAAAGATCATTCTAACCACACTTTAGAAGGTTAAAAATTTATTTACGTTCGTCCCAGTCCCACAGTGTTTAGTTAATCTTGCTGTAGTTGCTATTGAAAATGATTTTACCGTAAAATTAGAATACGAAGATATTATTGACAAATTTGCTAATCGAAAAGACAAGACGAAAACCTGTAATGAATTATTAATTTTGGCATTGTAGATGTAATAATGTAAGTATTATATATAGTATATATATATATATATATTATATATAATATATATATATATATATTTATATAACTATATTATATATATAAGGGCGCAAAATGTTTTTTTTGGCCCATGGGCGCTAGAGTAGTTAAATGCGGGACTGGTATAATATATATATATATATATATATATATATATATATATATATATATATATATATATAGCTCGGGGGGTGACCGGGCCGCCTCTTTAGGGAGGGGTGATTCGTCCACTCTATAAATAAAATAAAAATAAATAATTTTTTTTTTTTTTTCGCTCATTTATAGCCACGCGGTTAGTACTACAAGTTTTATTAGATCATCTTTAATTTTAAAATGTTTTATATTTTTAAAAAATGTTAGAATATTAGGGTACAAAATTTCCTTCAATAGAACTTCACTTTTGAAAAAGGTGAGTTTTTTAACTTTCGTTTATAAAAATGAAAAATTGTGGAACGATTTTAATTATTTTTTCCAGGGATACACTCGAGTATGTTAGCTATAAACTGGCAAATAATTTTTGATCCAAGCAGTATTAGTGGCAAAAAAACGGGGCCTAACTCGGGTTCGATTCACCCCGCCGTAAAAATTGATGGAAGGGGTGGCTCGGACCACCATTGTTTTTCGAATTTTACGTATTATTTAAATTCGTATTTTACGTATAATTAATTTAAATGTAATAAAAAGTTACTTATATTATGAAATTTTTTAAAAAAATGAAATTTTAATAAAAAAACGAGATTCAAAAAGCTGTCAAAATTTTGGGCGGAGAGGGGTGAATCGGGCACCACCTTATTTATACTCGTATTTATTTATCATTATTGGACATTTTAATTACTTATTACGAATTTTAATATGATAAAATAATTATTTATATAAGTAAAAAATTTAAAATATAAAATTGAAATTATACGTAAAAGACGAATTTAAACAGATGGTCCGAGTCACCCCTCAATGGTGGTCCGCTTCACCCCTCCACGGTTTCAGGCTGACTCGGCGTTATTCAAAACTTTTAAATAAAACTTTTATTTTAGAATTACATTATTATTATTTTGTGTGCTTATGCCCGACTATAACCCCTTGAGTTTACAAAAAAAAAATTCCAAAAAAGTGCATTAGGGGGGAGAGTCGGGAGACCAAGTTATACCTAAAGTGTCCACGTCACCCCGCCCGACGCTATATATATATATATATACTGATGTATAAATATATATATTATATTATATAATAATAATATATATTATATATATATATATATATATATATATATATATATATATATATAATATATATATAATAATTTATATCTTATATATATATATATATTTATTTTTTTATATTTTTTTTTTGTTACATTTGAATTTTTTCTAAAAATAAAATCTTTGATAATTGTAAAAAAAAAAAAAAATTAATTGTAATAGGTAAGGCAAGAAGGTTTCAATGCTGATTTTTATTAAAAAATCACAGCATAGACTAAAAAAAAAAAAAAAAAAAAAAAAAAAAAAAAAAAAAAAAAAAAAAAATGTCTTTAGAGAAAAAGTTACCGCCTCTAAAAATTTGGAATAATCCCATAGGGTTTTCTTATTACTATCCAACGCGACCGGAATCCCCAATTTTGTCACACTCTCAGTGTAGGCTATTTTTTATATGTGAGTAAGATGATATAGCCAACAGATATGTTACGAAACCATATATAAAAAGCAAACTTTTAAAAAAATGCTAATTTATATTTTTCTATGTACCATACAATGAAAAAAAAAAATTAATTTAATAATGCTGAGAATATATAATTAAGATGTTACGAATATATATATATATAATAATATATATATATATTATATATATATATATATATATATATATATATATATATATATATATATATATATATATATATATATATATATATATATATATATATACGGAGATAATATATATATATATAAAATCTTTTAAGGAGAGTCAAAGCATTTTAATTTAGATTACGGTATTGGCATTGACGCATCCAATTTCTAGGTTAGATTTAGGTATATAGCATTGATGATCCATAAAGGTTACGGTTAAGGTTATTGGCATCCAACAATCCAATATAGGTTTTTAGTTATCTGTTTAGGACCTTCCTAGTTCAGGTTATATTAGATATCGGCCATCCCTAATATATATATATAATATATATATATATAATATATATTAGTATATATTATATATATATATATAATATTATATATATAATATATAATAATATTATATATAATTATATATATATATATATATAATATTATAGTATATAATGTAGAAAAAACTAATAACATATTCTTGAATCAGCGCTACTAAAGCTTATGCCAAGATAATATACTAATAAAAAAAAAAAAAAAAAAAAAATTTAAAAAAATACTACTAAAAGTACAACACTTTACAGAAAAAACAAATTAACATAATTTGGAATCAGCGTATAAAGCTTATTATATGTAAAGTCGTTTTATGATTTTAAAACTAACATACCTAGAGTAGACCGCATAGAAATCAGGAGTCGGGGTCTCTCGGCCCTCTAGGTGGACGATGGGGGGACTTTGTCCCCCCCTCTGTCCCCCATCGGCTCGAGCCCCCTTAATGAAAATGTTTCCTTGAACTTCCAATTTTTAGGGGGCTGCGAAGCCGATAGGGGGACAGAGGGAGACGAAAGTCCCTCCCGTCATCCACCTAGAGGCCGAGAGACCGACTCCTGATATCTTTGCGGTCTACTCTAGGGTGTTCGTTAGTTTTAAATCATAAAACGATTTCTCGTTTTATTTTTGTCTGCGTTTCTTTGGCTTTCGTTTTTGCTTTGTGTGTGCGTGCGTGTGTGTGTGATGCAGGTGTGCTTAGATGCGGGCTTTTCTATGACTCACCACCTCCGCGGGCTTAAGCTCTAACTCTGCTTCCGTGGAACACCACCTTTCTAACTCTAATCTTTTGCTCCTGTCTGAGACTCAGATGGCTAAGAATTCATCCTCTAACTCGTTTAATGTATCAACTAACAACTTTATTTATAATTTCAGTCTAAAAAGGGGAGTATGTGCCTATGTTAACATAAACACTCATGGTAACACGTCTCGTGAATCTCAAATCTCCTAATTCGATGTTCTATGGCTTAAAAATCTTTCCCTTCTACTACAATAATCTTGTGCTTCTGCTACTGCTCTCCTAACAGAAACAGATTTTCACGCCTTTTTGAATATCTTACTACTTCTCACGATGACTGTTATATCTTTCTCATCCAAATGACTGAGGTCCCTATTTTAGGCGGATATTCAATGTACATAAACACTGAATGGGTTGGGGTCCTCTCATACAAATTTAGGTGGGGAGGAGGCCGAATCATTCAGCATTTCTCAACGATCTAGGAACAGCTAATTAAAAACCCAACCACACATTCCGGATCGCCTAACCAATTCTGAACACACTTGACCTATGTTTCACCACTAGTCCTTCTCTCTTAAAAAAACAACACTTTCGCTCCTATCGGTAAATCTGACCACAACCTTTATTATCTCTAATTTAATACTTTTCACTCCAAACAGCTCCAATCCTCCCTACTCGTTTTTCTTCGTTTTATTCATACTGGTAAGGGGGACTTTCCCTTCGATATTAAGTTAACTATAACTGGAAGACTGCTTTGTCTCGGTGACGCTTCGGCTTCTGCCATAAAGGTGGGAGCTGTAATCGTGATGGATGAGCAGGTTCATTCCTTCTTCGACTAAAATCTTTCTCTCCTCATAATCCATGGTTCGAATCGTGCTTGTTCTCTGCCATTCAGGCTAAGAGACAGTGCGTATCGGGAGTTGGAAAAATCTCGTTCTCCTATCCACCCTGTTCTATTTCATTATTCATACAAAGGTTCAGGGAAAACTCTCCTACGAAATAAAGCTAGCATTCATCAAACGAAGTGCGAGGCTAACCTCCTTGGTTCTCCAGGACAATCTTTCTGGCCCTCTTGCCAAAAAACATCTCTAACACTTCTGTAAATCTGTCTTTTCCTCCTCTTATTCGCTCTGATGGTTCTGTTGCTAATTCTCCAACTGAAAAGGCCCAATCTCTTCGGCCTCCTATTTTCCGCTAACTCAACCTTGGACGATCTGGATTCCTTCATCCTCCTCCTTCCCTCTCAGGTGTCCTATGCCTTTGCCTGTGATTACATTCGATCGGTGCATGGGCTCCTCCTGAAATCTACAAACGTTAGGAAGGTGGGTGGCCCGGATGGCCATTCCTACCCCGAGTTTTGAGGGAGTGTGCTTCCGTGCTACCCCGCCCCTCGTTCAACTATATTCTCTATGTCTCAATACTAACACTTTCCCTCAGTGTTGGAAGTAGGAACCGACCGGGCCCCGGCCCCGGCCCCGGCCAACCCCGGCCATTTTTAGCGACCCCGGCCCCGGCCAAAAATCAGCAAAAACCCGGGGTTTTCTACCGGGTTAACTGTAAATTTACTCTAAATATAATTGAGGGTTAAATCAAACAAAAATAAAAAATAATATATTTTAATTCCATTACTCCTTTGTTAAAACAAATTTGATGCAAAATATATAAACATAACTTAAATTATAACAATTTTTTTTTTTTGGTATTTTCTATGATTTCAAATTAAAATTGAGGCCAAATTAATAATTTTTCCGAGTTTTTAACAAAAAAAATATTTCGAAATTTGAATATCAAAACGAATTCGGAAAAGGAAATAAATAAATATATAAAATCATTAATGTATTTATTTGTTTTAAAATAAATAATCTTCAAAAAAAAAAAATATTTTCCTAAATTCTCTTTTCAAAATTATTTATTTAAATTGAACTATATATATATATATATAATATAATTATAATATATATATATATATATTAATATATATATATATATATATATATAATATTTTAATATATATATAATATATATATATATAATATAATATATATATATATATATATAGTTATATATACTATATATATAATAAATATAGTATATTATATATATATATATATAAGGTATATATATATATTATATATATATATATAATATATTATATATTATATATATTAATATATATATATATATATATATACTATATATATTCTCGTGTAATAAATTTAAGGTGTACTCTGTAAGCGTGAACGCTTGTCAGATGTTCTGGACGAAACCCCTCCACGCGTTCTCCTCATAGATACCTGACGTCTCCAGGCTCGTCCATCCCACTGTCCTTCTTTTCCCCAATGGCCTCCTTCACGTTATCACTCCAATCTGGTTCTTTGGTTGACCTACGCTTGCGTCTGTCCATCTGGCCTCCATCTGTGAGTTACCTTCTCGGGTTATCTATATCATTCTCCTCATCCAACTATGTCCGTACCCCATTTAGCTGCTCTCCTTCAATAAAACCAGTATACTGTTCCACCCCAAGCTTCCGCCTCTTATACATCAATTTCTCGTTCTATCCCTCACTGAACTTCCTTTATGGATTCTTTAACACCCCATTTCACACGCTTGTATCCTACTTTTAGTTTTTGTAGTTAAACCCACGCTTCGCAACCATATGTTAGTATAGGTCGTTTTAGTATCACACGTTATATTACTATTTTCAACCTTTCGAGGGAATTTCTTCTCGTATTAACGGATATAGCAATCTTAATGAGTAGTTAAAGTTTTTCATCTACTATTCAATTTCTATATTAATAACATTTCCCGCCCCGAAACAAACTCCAAAGTATTTAAACCTGATCAACATGCTTCAATTCTTGATCCCTTCACTCTAATATTCATTTCCCTACCTCCTCTTTACTTATCAAACATCACCCTCAGTCTTCTCTTCATTTATCCTCATTCCTCCCTCCCTCAACTCCTCATCCCACACTGCAATAAATTTCTGCAGAGCCTCTCTTGATTCCGCCACCAACGCAAGGTCATCAGCGTATCCAAAGACAGTTCCCTCCACTCCTCTCTGGACCATTTTTCCACAATAATCCATAAACACCATGAACAGGATAAACAAAATCGGGAGAGAACACTACCCTGTTCCACCCCCGTATCAACCTCAAAACAATCTCCATCGTCCAATCTGGGTCTTCATTTTGCATAAACTATTCGTATCAAGTCTCTTTATTCTTCATCTAGTTTTTCCGGTATTCCATACTCTCTCGTTCTAAGTATATTCCACAAGACCCCTCTCTCGGTATACGATCAAAAGCCTTCTCCAGGCTCTACAAATGTCAAATACATTTTTTCTGTTAAATTCCCAACCCTTTTCACAAACCATCTTTAAAGCGAATATCAAATCAATAGTTGATATATTTGGCCTAAAGCCATGTTGCCACTCGTCCATTTTATCTTCTACCCTCTCTCTCAATCTTTTTTTCTAATATTCGTTCATATATGTGGTGTCAAAGCAATTCCTCTGTAATTTCTACAGTCTGCCTTATCCCCTTTTTTAAAAATATGGCATATTACTGATCTGTTCCATTCTTTAGGCTGTCCTTTCCTTCTCGCCAAGCACATTATTTCATTAATTCTTTCTCCATACAGTTCCTTCTTCCTCCACATTCTCAAGATTTCGCCGGAATCATATCTTCACCAGGTGCTGTTCCGTTTTTCATCTTCCCCCAAGGGCATATGCATTTCTTCCGTCCGTGGATCTGCCATTCGTCCTTCCACCACCTCCCACATGGTTATCCACTTCATGCATATCCTCCTCTCCACATCATTTGGTATATCAGCAAATCAACAAAATTAATTCTTCTATCTTTCCCCAATCTCTTTCGGGTCCGTTAATAACAACGTTCCATTCTCATTCTTTATTGCATATGTTGGAGGTGCTGTTCCTTTCCTATAGTTTTTTGCCATATTAAGTATCAATTTTCTAGTACCCGCAAGGTCCTCTTCCAGATCTCTACCAATCTTCTCCCATGTATTTTCCTTTTCCATCTTTTTATTCTCTGTTTCATTTCTCACCATTATATATGCTCCTCTATCTTCTATTCTTCTTGTCTTCATCCATCTTCTAAAACATTTCATTTTTCTCTTGACTGCCTCTTGCACTCTTTCTGTCCACCACGCTGTTTGTCTTTTCTTTTTTCCCTATATTGTTTTGGTTTCTATGATCCTCTCAGATACCTTCACCAATGTATCGTATACAGTGGGGGGGGCACTTACCCTCCTCCACATCTACATCTTCCCCAATCCTCTGTCTTTCGTATCCATTTTCTCTCTGGAATGTGTTTTTACAAACCTGGTCTCTCAGTTTCTCAACCATAGTTATATATCCCATATTATATATATATATATATAATAATATAATATTAATATTATATATATATATATATATATCATATATATTATATATATATATATATATATATATATATATATATATATATTATATATATTAATATAACTTTTTTTTAGTGGTTAATAAATTCTGTCTAAAGCCGGCATCTGAAAAATATTAGGGGGCTCGAGCCGACGGGTAAATTATTATTATTATTATTAAAATTATTAATTAATTGAAATTTATATTTAATTTTCATCCTAAGTTTTAAGACTTTCAGTGTTTTGACTTACATTTCTAATTTTAGCTAAACCCGGCCCCGGCCCCGGTAAAATTCCCGGCTAACCCCGGCCCCGGCCAAATTCCCGCCCCGGTCGGTCCCTAGTTGAAAGCACGCACATGTCCAACTATTCCGAAAAAGGAAGCCGCTCTGATCCTCTAACTATCGCCCTATAGGCTCTTACTTGTATATCATCTAAGAGATCTTTGAAACACTTCTCCTCATTTCTTAGATCATCTAGAGTCTCATTCACTTCTTCTGATCGCCAGTACGGCTTTCGGCGCTCGAGGTCTCTTGTTGACGATATACTTTCCTATCTATGATTTATGGTTTTCCGCCCTTAGGGAACTACGGGAGACTTGCGTGGTGGCGCTTTGACATAGATTCCAAAGCATTTGGACCGGGGTCGTTATGGCGATGCGTCATCTGCCTCTCCAAACTCCCCTCCTTTGGGTTTCCTCCTTCTCTTTGCTTACTTAGTCTAGTTTTCTTTCAATCGCTCAATATCGGCTGTTGTTGATGGGCGACTTCTTCTTCCTTTTTCTGTCAATAGTGGTTTCCTCAGGTTCTGTCTTATCTCCTACTTTTCATTAATGATCTTCTTTCACACTGCACATCTAATCATATCACTCATATGCCGATTGACTCGATCCCTTCCATTCTTCAACCTCCATTCTCAATTCTTGCTTCCTGTCTTTTACTTCTAGAATTGCTCTCGTTTAACTTTCCGATTCTATTCTCGCTGATCCTGATAGAATTTCCGGGTGCGGTCGTCTGAACCTTGTGAAATTCAATTCTTTAAAAACTCAACTTCTACAAAATCTCCCCTTCTACAGACACTTCACAACTTCCTATCTCTTTCGGGACGGTTCTCTGTCTCTCCTGTTGACAATATTAAAAACATCCTTTGCCTTAACATAAACAATAAAATGTCTTGGGAAACCTCACATCACAACGGTTGCTAGGGCGGCCTCAAAGAAAACTGGGAGTTGATTTAGACTGCGAGACTTTTTCCTCTTCTCAGTCTGCTCCAGCTATACAAGGGCCTCATCCGCCCTTGTATGGAGTACTCCTCTCATACATATCTGGGGGGGCTCTGTTTTCACCCGGCTTTTAGGATAGGGTCGAGTCAAAGGCCAATAAGGCTTATTAAAACTGTTCCTGTACTTTCAGTTCCCTATGCACCCTCTATCTTTGCGGGCGCAACGTTGCGTGCTTTATCTCTTTTCTATAGACACTACAACGGCAGGTGCTCCGAGGGAGCTTATCACTCCCGTACCTCCACCTTTACGTCGCCCTCTAGAACTTAGGGGTGCTCGTGTCTGCACCATGAGTTTTGGTGTTGATGTAGGTATCCAGGCTAGTCGCTGCGGTGCTTCCTTGTCTTTCCTGCCACATCTGTTCTGTGGAATCTCTTCCATCTTCTGTGTTTCCTGCATGAAATTTAATCTCCCCCACTTTAACAGCCTGCGTCTGTGCCTCATCTGCCGTAATTATAATTTAGTTTTTACTGCTGAGGAAAGCTAAAATACACCTCCTTTGAATAGGGCATCTGCCCGTTGAGTGATGGTGGAAAGACTGTGTAAAAAAAAAAAAACAAAATAAAAAAACATATAATAAACTTATATACGCTGATTCCAAAATGTAATTTGTTTTTTTGTAAGTGTCATACTTTCGAGATAATTCTCCTGGCCCTTTTATGGAATTATATATATTATATATTATCAATATATATAAATATATAATATATATATATATATATAATATATAAATATATATATATATTATATATATTATATATATATATATATATTATATATCAGAGGGTGGGCACCCCGCTCATTTTAGGGTAGTCCTGCTAGCACCTC
>JABUQX010098763.1:52500-55000 GCA_015478945.1 Trachelipus rathkii
CTGAACTAGGATGGTCCTAAAAGGAGCACGAGGCCCACTAATTTTTTTTATAAGAAAATTTTAAGCTTTGAGAGGCTGTAACTTTTTTCCCTAAAGATTTAAATCATCTTCGTTTTCACTATTCTTCATTATTATTTTTTTTAAGTTATATCCTGTGATTTAAAAAAAAAAAAAAATTATAAGAAAATCCTATGGGATTTTTAACTTTGAGAAGCTGTAACTTTTTTTGATAAAGAGACTGCCGATTTTCGATTTCACTATTCTTCATTATTAATTTTTTTAAGAGTAGCTATATCCTATGATTTTCATAAAAATCCCGGGTAACACCCCTTTGCTCTACTATTACCAAAACTTCTAATAAATTTTTAAAATAAATTTTATAGTTTTAATACATCATTTACATGATTCTGAGTGGAAACTTATCCAAAATTACCAAAGATAATTATCAGGAAGATTTGTGATGTTAATTTTACATTATTAATTTTACATTACATTAAAAATATATATTCTTCGTGATTAACACAACACTGAGTCATACGATTCATACAAAATTATACCAAAAGTAAAATCCATTGAAATTATATAGACCTACAAAAAGGTATACCCATTTTATAATTAAAATCTATTTTATGATATTATCAAGGAAAGTAGCCTAATTACTTCTAGTAACACACCAAAAACAACAAATAAACAAAAACGAAAATGAATGATGCATAATTAAATTAGTTTCATTGTCAATGTTTTGTTAGGCAATGCCATGGAAGAGTTGCCATATACATTAAAATACGAGTTGCCAAATTAATGGCAAAATAATTTCTATTAGGAGAAAAAAAAAATCGAATAATTTCTACAAAACCGAAAAATATAATCAAACATCCGTTTGGATGCAGTACGCGTGCAGGAAGTGTATTTATAGATCTTAAATTATTACAAAATATAACGTCCCATACAGTGCTAAACTCAGTAAACTGCTAAAAGCATCATTTGATGAGAAAAATCAATTCTTGGTTGGAATTGTGAAATAAAAATTTCGCTTTTAAAATTTTTAAAAGTTTTTTTTTACTTTTTGTTATAATTAAAAGTAACAATTAAAACATTAGAAAATAAGTGACAGTACAAAGTCACATGGGCATATCAATGACTATTCCATCCCCATCCTTTAGTTCATGCATACAATCATAATGATGCAATTTAGAAAATTAACTGGAGGATTTTATACATTTGAAAGCACAAATTAAAAAAGCAAAAGTTTTAAAAAAGATAAATCTGCAAAAATAATGATTACAATGCTTAATAGCAATTAATAATTCTAAATTCTTAGCGCTTCAGTTTTAAACACTATATATACAGCCAGTGCATGTGAAACCAAGAATATACTTTATTAACGACAATATTAAATAAAGACAATGTTTTAAAAATGATTTTGTCAAGAAATTTGCGTTTATGTATTTAACTCTATATCTAACTACTTTTTACAGTATTTAAATACTTTAAATGCAAAAATTGTATATACGATCAAAAACTTAGAAGAAAAATTTCGCGGAAACACGTACTTCTGTTCCCGACAAAAGACGATTTGAGCACTTCTCCAAAACGATTGTGGCAATTTTTCCTTGATAATTACAGAATTAAGCCGTTTCATTTTTGCATTTGTGCTACAACGTAAGGAAATGCTCAGTTTGCGTTTCGTTTTTTTTTCAAATTTAGCACAAATTGAGGAAAATGTCTCACCAAAACGTAAGAATTTCCTAAATTCTGTAATTAGGTGCCCACTTATAAAAATTATTATATACTTTCACATATATATTTCTTCTATTTTGTGTTTATTTTAGATATAAAAACTGATTAGCTATATATTTTCATTTTATACCGGTACAGTATCTTCTATTTATTAGTTTTTTAGCGGAATTTATATTTTTGTCTCCATGGGGATATAATTGTACAGAATTTCACTAAAAAAATCCACTATAGTTCATTACTGATTCAATAACCGGTCGTGATCGTAGCTCGTGTTTATTCAAATTAAAATCAAAAATGTTAAAGTATGGAAGTAAATTGTCTAATTTCTTCATTTCTTTTTCAAATATTTTTACTGTCAACCTATTATTTCTATTCTCTTTGCCTTATTACTTATCAATTTACTCTACTAAGTTTATGATTAGTCTAATTTATTAAAGCCACAAGGCTGAGTTATCTTAGGGCTACAAGAACTTCCTCAAAGAGCAAAAATCTTTGAAAAAAATACAACAAACTCAAGGTAAGACTATAGATGCCACAATTTGCTTTTATTTATATATTAATTTTTTAGTCATTATATGCTATTTCCCGTGCTTGCCGAATTTAGGAAAGTGCTTATGAAAATGTAAACAAAAATTGACAATCGATTATAATTTCGTTTGATCATAGTACTGTGGTTTGATTTGATGAATGCTTCATTCATAAAATTAGCTTTAAATCTAATTTCTTCCAAATCGATAAACTCCATCACAATAGTTGATCA
>JABUQX010098764.1:7500-27500 GCA_015478945.1 Trachelipus rathkii
TAGCAAGTACAATATAAATGTTCCCAAATGCCTATGAGCAATGAGACTATGAGGTGGTAGCAAAATAGTTATTTTACCACCAAAACCAAATAAGACCAAATTTAAATCATAAAATTAGTTCATAAAATATGTAGCTTAAAAATGTACTTAAGTTAATTGACAAGTACTTAGTACTTAAGTACATTTTGATAAAAGTACTTAATACTTAGTACTTAAGTACTTTTAAAAACCATGTACTTCGTACTTTGTACTTAAGTACTTTCAAAGTAATTAATGCCCAGATCTGATGATATGTTCAAGTTCTATTTCATAACGTAAATTTATTTCATCAAACTCTGACCAAAAAAAAAAAAAATAAAAAACTTTTTTTTTTTTTTTTTTTTTTTTGCAAAGTTAGAGAAGAAAAAAAAAAAAAAAGAGAGAGGAGAGAGAGAGAGTAGAGAGAGAGAGAGAGGAGAGAGAGAGAGAGAGAGAGAGAGAGAGAGAGAGAGAGGAGAGAGAGAGAGAGAGAGAGAGAGAGAGAGAGAGAGAGATAGCACACATTACAACATAAATGAGTTGTAGAGATCGGAAAAGGAGAAATATCTCAGGAATCATTTAAAATGGAATTAGTTAGAGGAAAAGATTTGAGTGAAAATTTCAGCTGTAGCAGAAGGCAAAGCAGCAGTGGTGCCTATTAGGGAAAAACAACTAGAGGGCTGGAAAGAGGAAAAAGAATTGTTAGAATTGATTTTAAGCTAAATGTCAAAAAAAAAAAAAATAGTGAAGAAGAACCAGAAATATCATAACATTCTCAGCTGAGAAAAATTATTTTAGTCAACACAAAGAATTGATTTTTGCATGATTTTTAAATAAAATATGTTACACTTAGTTTTACCTGGCGAGTTTGCAGATAATGGGTTATTTTTTTGAAAGTAGTGTCCCTTCGCCGACAGATAATATGATAAGTTTGTCTTTAAGACGATCAGAAATACGAGTAAGAAACTGCACTATCTGTTTTGGGTTATTGGGTTATTCGAAATGAAAACACATCGGACAGATACTCCAAAGCATGAGAAATGGGGACATTAGTGAATAAGCTCGTAACATCGAAGCTGATCAGACAATGGTTGTGTTCGCTACTCACTTTAGTCTTTCTTTCAAAAACATTTTCTTCCTTTTTATAAAACATTGCGAAGTGAGAAGGCTATACTTTTCCCAATATTGGAGAAAGAAAGGAAAGCCAACCACTTACTGAGCTTTAGGGGAAAAAAACACATCTCCGCCGGACCAAAAGATTGGTGTGATTGCGGATTTCCTTCCTTGTTGCAATTTAGGGATGCGCCGTGTATAAATAGGGAAGCACAGGATTAGAGGACTGAAACCTTTTTTAAAAACTTTCTGTTGGTATTTAAAGATATATATAACACTTAATAAAGAATCTTCCGCGCTAGCAGTATCAGAATTGAGCTTTTCGTGAGCGTTCGATCAGTTAATTTTCAGTCTTGATAAAATTTAAGAGAACAACTCGACTTGTATGATTCTAATTGACGATTATAATTGATTCTTTATTCTTTTTAAGTGAGGGTATAGCAGTAACAAATATCTGCGAGGTGCGAAGGGAGGAAAAGAAAGAGTAATTTTTTTTATTTTGCGTTAACATTTAGGGAAAGTGGAAGTAAGTTTTTATGTGAACTAAAGGCAGACAAAGTGTCTTTAAATGGTTATAATGGGAAATTCCAATAGAAAAGCCGAGTCCGTATCTATCCCAAAATTTGTGCTTCAAAAATACCAAGCTGGTAATCGGATAGATTAGTTATGTTTAAAGGATTGGAGAAACGCACCCATGGCGAATCTTATATCGACTATTTAAAAACGTTTAAAAAGTTGAAAAACATGAACTTCTAAGCTACATGGAAAAATTCCTTCTGGATCTTAAGTTTCAATCGCCCCTCGTGCGACGTCGCGCACTTTTTTGCGTTATATCTTGATAACTTCTTGATGTGTCTCCGTACCGACCATGAACTTTTATTTTACTGACTTATATACTCGTTATGATAACTTACAGGACATATATACAACATATTTTACACTGAGATCTCTCTCACTGCAAATTACTTATTTGGTCTAATCACTAAAAGCTTTGGATCACCTAAAGTTCATTAACACACTATAGGGGTTTTATTATTAATTTAAGTTAGTATTAAGAATATATTATGCATAGGTATAAGTAGTATAATAGATATTATATATATAGCTAATAGTAATAGTCATTAATTTAGGAGAGTGTTTATTATCACATTCCATGTATCTATAATGTTAGCAGTGATAGTAAATAATGTATATAATTAATATACTTAATTATGGTATATATGTATCATGGGAGAAATATATTATAACTATCTATAGATGTAGTCTTTAGTGTTGGATATAGAGCATGCAGTCCTTGAAAATACTAAGTTGGGGCGAGATATAATATTTATATCCACGTTATAAATCAATATTTATAACAGTTTATCTATAAGTATTACAGTATTAATATAATAAGAATATATATTATATATTAATAGTATGTATAGAATAAATTAAATATTAATAGTCTATATAAGTCTTATATACTTAATGTATATATCAGTGATATTATGTACTTTTAGCCTATTGTCTCCCAGTTTTATAAGGCAAGGTACCGGCATTTTTGTGTACATATTATATATATGACCCATATGTTGTAAAATGAACCTCAATTTGGAGTTATATATATTTATTATGAGATTGGGTAAATATATATATATTATTTGGATATATGCCATTGTTATTATTTTATTTTCTATGTATTTCATATAAGTATTATATAATATTTAAAGGATATATATATTATATATATTGAAATAGATATGTACTATATTATATATTTATATGGATAATAATTATCATTTATATATTTATTATATTTATATATATTATATATATAATTTATCCACAAAAAAATAATTTTTAATTTGTCCATATAGGTTTTTTTATTTATATTTTTCAAATAGGATTATATTATATTCTATATTATATATATAGATTCTCTCAATCCTGCAATATATAAAACCATGTCCAGCGATAATATATTTATATTAGTGGTCATAGGAGTTGATTATATCTTAATAATAATTTTTGTCACGATTGAGTTTAAGGATAAGAGGAGCAATATGTACAATTTTTATAATTTTATAATTTTATTAAAAAGAAGAAATAGATATTTTACGTAGGATGCTCGTGTCGATTTCATTCCATTTCGAATTGATCAATCACTTTTTCAAAGAATTCATTTTGTCTTAATATATACGAGATCGGTATATTCGAGATTACATTGAGCTACACAGCTTTGACATCTAATAATGTAGCTTATCACATATCTGATATGATACAAAATCACATTTCTCTATGGTCCGGGACTGGTTCTAAGTTACAAATTACGATACGCCACGTCCAATCAACTACTTTGGAGATCTCAACAACATTGAGATGGGTAAGTTTATCATTATTTTGTAATTTGATTTTGTTCCGAGCAAAATGCCCTATTCCATCGGAGAATTAATTACTAGTAAATTATAGGACGAAATTCCTTATTATTCCTTTTATCCTACTTTGATGATCAATAGATAATTTTTTGTTTTAAGGGAAGTCCTGGGCCATTGTGTATAAGATTATGTAGTCTTCGTGTTTTACGTTGGACCAAAAGTTTTGTATAATTTAAGTGATACGTTAAAATTAAGGTTTTTAAGGTTACTTAATATATATATATATATATAATATTTCTGAGTATACTATATATATAATATTATATATATAATAATATATAGGTATAGTATATATATATAAATGGCCGTAGACTGGAGGGTGGTAACTGTGAAGCCTGAAAGAGATATATTTTTTTTTTGGTTTAGCTCATTGATGGTTTACGCCCCTCAATTGGAATGACATAAAAATTGCTTAATTTATTATTTTACAACTATATTTTGTTTAATTAAGACTCTTATTTTTCAAATTATTTCTCATTTATAAGTCAAAAATAAATTTTTGATTAAGTTTTAGTTTTTTTCCGAGGTGCTTTGAGAATAATACTTTCAATTAAGTTCTATTGTCTAACTTACTCGCATGTTTGTGGTAAAATATTCTGCAAATTTAGGAGTCTATGCAATATTATTTCGAGTAAAAATCTAATTAGAAATAGACGAGCAGCTTACCTGCAATTAAATAAACTATATCTACCAAATGAAATGAACATCTAATCTGCAAGCCTATTACTTATTAAATTTTGGGATTCGATCTTATCTAAAAAAATTTTTAAATCATTACACTATTGAACCGTTTTATAATTGGAAGTGACATAATCCGAATCGATTTGCAGATATGACGCCATTAACTTCTTTGGACCTGATGGTTGCATGTCTCCAATGTGGAATCTAGTTACGAGCGATAGCCCCCTTGTCGTGGTTCAGGATGATCCTCGTTATTATATATTATATATATTTATATATTTAGGTTTTCAGGATGATCGGTCTCGTTTTTCACGCTTGTCCCCATCGGGATTTCATTCGGCAGGAGGGTTTGTTATTTATAGCACCATTCTACTCTAAATATTGTAGATTCGTGTGCCATTTTAATGCATAATATTTGTTAATCTTTAACGAGAATTACAATCAACTTGTAAACTCCATTACGCCCATTTTGAAACATATACCCATCTCGGTCCGTATTAATTTAGTCTTCTGCCGATTTCAACGAAACGTACTGAAGGTGTCAGATTCTGCAATTAAGGAATATTCTACTAAAAATTGCGTAGACACCAAAAAAATAAATAAATTACCATCGAGCAAAATACCTTGTAGCGAGACATTTCAAAAAATTTTGGCATTAATTTTCTTAATTAGAAAAAGTTAAAATCCATTAAAAAGACATAGCACTTATATTTTTACGGAAGGCGGAACCCTCCGTACTCTCAATCCGTGACTGGTGGTAAAAGAATAAAATATTGTTTCAACGTTAGCCTAAAAAAAAAGCATGTTGCTGCAATATATTTTCACAGAAGTATTGGCATGTAAGGAAATTTAAAAACCATAACTTTCTTCAGGTTCATTTCACGAGTGTTTCTTTTTAATTTTTTCTCTTTTCATCTCATATTAAACAATTTTTTTTAACGTTAAAAAATAATTTGCCATTGAAACCAGTCATGAATATCTAGAGCATATATATATATATATATATTACTATCTTCTATTTACAAATGTTATAAAAATGAAATTTGGATTTATATATATATTATATAATAATATAATATATACAGTATGTGAGGGAACTATACATTGGGTGAACCTTTGAGGAGAGAACCAGGTTCGATAGGCGTTAAGGTTGCTGTTGACTGGTTGTTGTGGTTGGTTGGTTTTTTGCAGGAAGTTCAGAATAGGGTTGCATTTTTTGGACAAAATCTGGGAGGATCGCAACATAAGAAGATATAGGATATATATATATATAGGATATATAGGAATATATATAATAGAGATATATACTAGTAATATATATAGACTGGTTGGTTGTTTTTTCGAATTCGAATAGTCCTTTTTGGCAAATCAGAATATTCGCCATATATATTACGCCAGAAATTTTCTGCCGGCAGCATTTCACCAAATTTAGCTTTTAACTGAGGTAATTTTAATTAAATTTTCATAATCCACTGCCAGAAATCCTTCCTTTTCATGATAAATTTGAAATCCTTGACAAAAAAGAGAGGGGTCCTCCTTTCTCGGCCCAGGTTGAATGAGATCTCACTTCCAACAAAAAGGAAAGGTTGAAGTTGACAGGCATATTATATATACAATAATTTAGAAGGCAGGGTGCAAGCTCAGAAACCTGAGTTTCGAGAACCATATATGGGATACCGTTCAACTGCATGCTTTCTTAGTATTACGGTAGTTCAGAGAGAACAGATATGAAACCTTAAGAATAAGAATGAAGGAGGTGGAGAAGGAATAGCTCCGAATTATCTAAGTGGAATTGGAGGAAGAATGTAGGAAGAACTGTTAAACTTTAGCAAAAAGATAGAGGACACCTAGTCTTAGTACCCTCTAGTAGAGTTAGCAGCTGATGAGCAAGAAAAAACAAAGTTTCGTTAAATATATTGTCCCTTATATATAGGTTAAGTGTTATTGAGCATTATGTCATTATGAAATATAGACACAAATAATCTTTTGCTCATTTATCTACGAAAATAAAATATAAATCGATTTTCCTCGTAGGAATTAAATGTAGGCGATTAAATTTTAGGCTACGATATCTTGCGCGATATTAGGAAAGTACGAAACCTTGATATATTTTGGTAGTTCTCGCAAGAGCGCTATGATTCTTGTAAGCACCTATACACAATATGTTGGTTAAACTGAGCCATGTCGTATGCAGAGCTTAGGTTAATTACTTGCTAGAAATTTTTTCAAATATACACTCTCACAGTTTATATAGGGGAGGGAAAAAAAGAATGTGCTCCATATTTTTCGCACTTATGGGTGGAGATATTAGGAAAAAATGTGAAATTAAAAGTCAATATAGTAGACTTCTTGCACCTTATTATTAGTTATATTTATAAAGGCTTTATATAAAAAATATATATTAGTAATATTAAACAAACTTTCTTAAATCAAATATATCTAGATTATATAATCCATAGTTATCTTATATATATTAATCTATTATAATATTACTTTATATAGCTATTATTAATTATTAAGTGTAAAGCAACACCTCTGACTCTCAGTTGGACATGTATTTAAAGAAAATTTTATATCTCACAGAAAATATTAACATAATGTTATCAACACATATACGTTTGAGCAAGGTCTTTTCGCCTGAGCGGGATTATTATTTTTTCTAATATGCTCGTTTATATTTATATATATTCTAATATTAATATAAAATTTCCTTACTACAGTAGACTTATAGCTACACTGAGCTAAAGGAAGATTATTTACTATCTTTCATCTCTCTCTTTTCATTATATCTCAAAGGAAACTTCTCTATATACTTCTCTCTCTCATATCTTATTACTAATATTACTTATACTCTTCTTTCAATACTACTTCCTCCGTTTCTCTGAATTTTCTCTGGCTTCTCTCCCCCTACATCAAAAAATAACACTCCCCCCTCCTTTTAACATCGTGCTCTCGTTTTTTCTTTTTTCTTTCGGGATTATCAAACTCTCTCTCTTCTCTACTCTTCACATAACCTTTCTTTCCTGATAGCGGTCTGTGATGTCTATACTAACTTCTTCTCACTCCTCTAAATCCTTCAGCTTATCCTCTGTTAATTATCTCTAATACTTTTTCACGCGTTAGTTAAACTTTATTAAAGTTTTTTTTTGCGCTCTTTAATCTGCTCTATCGTCTACGTCGAGAACTCAAGGAGTAGTTTCTCTACGCTACTATCCTTAGAAGTTGACTTCAAGTATATTCTTAATATCCAACATGCATTGGATGATGGAATTATAAATAACAAAAAATTTGAGAGTCGCACTCTCAATTTTTCATGGTTAAACTGCGTCGCATATAATAATATGGTATTGACTGAAGGGCACATTCAGAAGCTTGATAGACTCGATTTGTGACATTATTAAAGTAGTAAATCTAAGCTTTAGTCCGAAATCCAAAAATCCTGCGCCTTGCGTATTTTACTGACACATGCGGTTGAAAATTGTGATAAAAATATAGATTCAGATTTATGGATTTTCATATTAGGTTTTTCCGACATCTTATTATTAAATAATAAATGGCTTAATAAGTTAATCTATGCAATACAATTATAGGGAATGAAATAATTCTCAAGGCTTATTAGAAACTTTTTTGAGTGATTATTTTAATCACCAATATATATAAACTATCAAAATAATACTAATTCGGATGTATCGCTCACATATGATATTTGAATAGTCTTGCGGGATTTATGTTTTATCTATTTATAAATTGTTAGAGTTATCTATTTCTGATAAGGTTTCACATAAAGAGAATTCTCCTGGAGTAGATGTAGTTGTTGAGAAATATTTTCTTACATCTAAAATCTAGGCATAGGGAAATCAAACGATCCATGTGGTCTCACTGCTGATATATCATTAACAAACAACTCTTTGTAGTTTCGTCTCTATTTATAATATATATAATATATATATATATATTATATATATTTATATATATATTATATAATATATATATATATATATATATATATATATATATATATAAAGAAAAGTACATTTTTCAGCTCCACCGAAGGTTTACAGTTCCATGAGTCCTTTGATGTTGCTGGGAAAACATTCAAATAGTATTAAATTAAAAATAAAGAGAATATCTCTCTCTCTCTTCTCATGTACCACTTTAAATCAACTTTAAATAAAGCCTCGTGTTAAGGTGATAAATTGTATTCAACCAGAGAAAATGGTGTTTCTCGCAAGATTCCATTTGTGTCAGTGCTCCGATGGTGTTTGTATAAGAGTGGCCCTAGAGATCCACAACTCGGCTGTGTTCCTGTCCTATTTCCATACAATGGGACCTAAGAATCAATTTATAAAGAAATTTTGTTTGATATTGCTCTCTAACATTCAGATATATATATCACGAATTTTGTTTGTGTTTTAAATCTCTAGTAATACCATGCCGTAGATGTTACGTTAATTTTATATTTAGATGTGCTCATATAATCTGACACTATGGTCGGTCCACGTTTGTCCATTACGCGTGTTTGTATAGAAATTTGATTCCAGAAGGTCGTGGTTGACTTTGCGTCTGATAATCGAGAAAGGAATTGTGATTGCTAATATTGAGTCATCGGCTATTTCCTTCTTTATATACACAATCTCTCTCAAATAATAATCGCTATTGATTCTAGACGTTTGTTGATATAAAAATTAAACGTTACCTTAGTAAAAACTTGCTCTTGTAGAGTCGTGTGTGCCAATGTTGTTGGCACCGGAGGCAAATTTCAAAAACGTACCCACTTCCGGTGTTATAGTGCCCACAAGGGTTCGTAGTAGTGAAAGTGCTTATCGGCTTATGAAGTTGAGCTACGTTTTTGATATAGTTCACGAATAGGTTAATTCATTTAATAAAGAAAATGATGTATAAGTCTAAGTTTAGGACCCGTGGGTACCTGTTAACCCCTAAAAATTGGGCCTGATTAGGGGCTGGAGACCCGACCCCGTGATCATGTTTTTGGTTTATAGGATTTCACCATTCTTCTCTCTCCAGTATGCAAAACGCTTACAACACTTTTGCGTACCGAAATATATTCAGGGGCGCGCTCAAAAAACTAGAAATACTACGTGATTTCCCGGATATATTATTATTATAGCGTCTTTCTTATAAAAGAAATTAACTGCTACGTAAAGTATTACTATGATATAGTTGTAAGTTGCACTACGCATTATTACACATAACTACACATATATTTATATTAATTATTATTATTCTAATTACATCGTTAAGTCATTTCGTATATTATATTGTTGCTATAATGCGAAGGTGAAAATCATATCGTGATTAATATATTGTATGAATAAATCTTATATTTTTAGTGTTAAGGGGTATCGTTATAGATTATAATAATCGGAGTATCCTACTGTAATAGGTATGATTTAGGGTTACGTTTTTTTATATATTTATATTTGTTTTATTGTTTATTATAATTGGCGTATACACTGGCAACTTCTTATGGTTTTTAAGGCTTCCACTAACTCTGTTAAAAATTGCATAGAAACTGTAAAACTGTATAAGAACATAAAACTGGTTACATATTTTAAATTCTTTTGACAACGTTTTGAAATCTCACATACTCCTCTCAAAATTTGTCATACTACAACGTAATGAATATACAATTACTAAGTTTTCTTTAGCATTTAAATAGTAAGTAATTATTAACATTTTCAAGTTATTTATTACTTCTTTTGAAAAATTAGATATTTTTATTTAAAAGTAAAACATACTTGCAAAAGGATATCTGTTTGCTAGCATGCTGGCTTCCAATTTTCTTTTGATGGACCTATGAGCTTTTTTGAGTAGAGCATCACTTTGTCTTTGCCTCTTTTCATTGGTAAGGGAATCTGTCAATGTATTACTTGGTTATTAATTATATTTATATCACACATCAATATTTAATAAAAATCGTCATAGAAAATGAGCATGCTAAATGCTAATTACTTATTAATAGATTATATATTTATAATGAAATGATTTTGCGTTAATAAAAATATAAGATTTTGTAATATGTTTTTTCCCTAAAATATTCATTGTGCAACATTTAAGAATATTTATGGTAAAGAATATTAATTTGCAAAGTTATTCAGTGATAAATTATTTTATTTTATCAAGTATTTTCAATAACTTACTATTTCTAAGATAAAAGAAAATTGAAAGCACATACGTTTTTTTGCTGGAGTAACATCAAGTGCTGTAAAAACATATTCAAGATTTTGTGTAGCAAGTCCTTTCACATTTTCACAACCTTTATCACTTCCATTTGAAGATTTAGTTTCACTCACGTCATCCAAAACTCCGGATTTTGACTGAATCTTTTTATGCAGTTTTTGAAAATATAGTACCCATGGGTATAATAACATTGAATTTTTGAAATAACTGCTCAATTATGCATAATAAATGCGTTTTTTTTTACAGATGTCTCCACTACTCACGGGCAAAGCCCTATTCAAGGGGAAGATGTTACTAATAATATTATTATTATCAGTACCATCACCATCATTATTACCACCATTAATAATAATATTATAATCAACTAGGCCAATTTAATAATATCTTCAGCCTTATCACTGTCAAGGGTTAGGCTCTTCTGAACAAAATAGAAGCTTCCTTCAATTGCCTAGTTCCGTATTGGTATTTCCTCAGATAGTATCTCTTCATCGTCAAAAAATATTTCGTGTTGATCGTTGATACTCTCATCAATACCAGAATCTTGGTTTTAAATACAAGACTCAAATTCTTTGCAAAGCCTTCTCTGGTATTTATTTCTCTGTGGTAGGGTCTTCGTCGTTAATACATTTCGCAAGGGTCAGGATTGTTCAACATTCATTACTTCTACAGAATTTCCATGTAAATATACTAAGAAGTTCGAACGTCCATTATTGTCTAGCAACCATATGTTGAGCAGATCGCTTGTGGTGCCATTAAAAAGAAGTAGAATCGGAGAGACGTCATGACTACACAGTTTACTCTCGACCACCAATAATGACCTTCTTCAACGGATCTTCAAAAATTTTTATTTTCTAATATAATTTTATAGCAATAACAGAGAGATATTTTATTTTAACTTTGTAAATATTCTATAGTTGAAAAAACAAAATAAATATAATTATTATACGCTAATTAAATTATTGTAATTTTTAGCTTGTCATAAGCTATAAAATATAAGAAAATATCAATAACAGTCTAACTGTTTTTAAATTGAAAGAATAGTACAATTCCAACATGTAATATTATATTAAATGCATCTAATGAAGCATTACGATCTTTCAATACTCTACTGGTAATAACTGTAAATATTAATGTTATTGAAAATTACAATAAAGGATATTAGTGTAGATTCATGATACTTAATATGATGCAAAATATGCATTTTTAGAAATGGGTCTTTTTGGAACAATTTTTATTGTTAGGTAACCATTAATCCGACTTTAATTTAATATATTTAACATAAAGACATTATCCCTAGAACACCATCACCGATTTTTGTTACTTAATTATTATCAAAGAGTCTATGAAACCCGATTTTAATAAATTTAAAAAAAAAAAAATAAACTTTTTAATATTTTTTTTGAAAATAAAAATATAATTTGTAAAAACATCTTATCTTTCATTTACATATAAAAGACGCTAAAATAAATAAATTAAATAAAAATTATAAAACTTTATAATTAAAAATGATTGCAAAAATTATATTCTTTTCATTGAAAAAAAAAAAATAAGGAGTTAGGTCGTTGGGGCTTCATTTGTAGTAATTGCAGAATTCTCAGACTACTGAGAACTGTGTGGGAGAAGGATAAAAATAAGAGGTATTATTTTGCTTGTAAAAAATTAGGTTATTTTGAGATATTTTTTAAAAATATTATTTACACCTAAATATGCTCAATTATATATATATATATATATATATATATATATATATATATATATATATATATATATATTATATATATATATATATATATTATATCTTATATATATATATATATATATATATATATATATATATATATATATATATATATATATATATATATATATATATATATATATATATATATATATATATATATTAGTATATATATATATATGTTATATATGTATATATATATATATATATATATATACATATATATATATATATATATATATATATATATATATATATATATATATATATATATTCCTGTTAAAAGACACAGTTCAAACACAATGGAAAAATATTCACTAATCATACTGAAGTATTACATTTGTAGCATCTATGCCGTGTGTTTCTGTCATCGCTTGAATTGCATAATGAGCATCTCTTCCTAGTCAAATTTCTCTCCTCCATCACTGGTTTTTCGGGTTCAGGTGGAGAGATTGAAAACACTGTTCTGATAATATCTATAATATTTTTTTTACTGATAGAAGATTCTATGTAATGCTTGGCTTTATGAGGTTCATAGTCAGCTCCGTCATAAAAATGCGCCTATTTTTAGAACCGCTGTTGTTCGCACTTTGAATAACCCACGCGTCGATGACACAAGCATTTATCATCCCAAAGAGTACATGGAGTGGCCACCTTCTTGTTTTCCTTCCATATGAAGACGATTAACACATTTGGTCGCATGCATCTACTCCACCCTTTGTCTTATTATATTATTCAATATCAGGTTTTTCCGATTGCCCCAATACTGGCTGTGTATGCATTGTGGAAAGGAGTAGCACCACCTTCTTTTCTGTAACAGACGTTGTGGGAACATATGACACCAAAGTTATTTCTTTTGTGTATAAGAAGGCACTTGATCCAATCTCTCGGTTGCTTTTTTCCTTCATTTCCTTGGGTATTTCCTTTTTATTGTTCCTTATTGTGCCTACTAAAGTCTTTCCATAGTATTTTGGGAGATCGACCACAAGGGGGAATGGAGGTGACATTTCATTTTTCATTGTGGAAAGATCTTGTCATTTTTTTAGTAAAATAATGGCCCAGGTTCACGTATAAGGGATTGATATATCCTTTTCCAAGGTATAGGATATCACTCAGTAAATATTTAGTTTTGCTTTTATTAGCAAGTACAAACTTTAATCCATATTTAGCAGGTTTATACATTCGGAATGAGTATCTGCCTTTAAATGCCAATAACTGATTGTCAACTATATGACTTCATGGGGGACATATAAATTCCTGCAGTTATTTATGAAAAGGTCCCATATTTTTCTAATGGGAGCAAACTTGTCATCTTTAGATTGAAGCTCCTTTGTGTCTAGATTATCAAATCGCAGGCAACATAAAAGAAACTGGAAGCACCCCTCAGACATAGTCGCACGATATATATGAGTTACATGCTGGCACTCTTGTTGAGTGGGATATCCGAAGATGACAATTTCATGTTAAATTAGACTCGCTAAATATTGAACTGGCGTTAAAATCGACAATTGATCGAATGTACTCCCCACAACGAAACCTTCGTCGTCTTAGACTTCTCACAGTAGGAATGGAAACGGGAGCAGTAGACTCAGCTGGAACAGGTGGGGCAGCTTGAACAGGAGTGACTGAAGTAGTAGGGATAGGTGGGGCAGTTTGATCAAGAGTAACAGATGGGTTATAAGATAGAAAGAGAAAGTATATATAGAGAAAGATATATATATATATATATATAGAGTAGGTGGTAGAGGTAGAAGAGACGAGAGAGAGAGGAGAAGTAGAGTCGATGAAGATAGTACGCTCACCAAATCTTCACTCTCCCCTCATCTCTCTCTTCTCTCTCTCTCTCTCTCTCTCTCTCTCTCTCTCTCTCTCTCTCTCTATATATATATATATATATATGTTATAAAGATATATATAGAGTATATATATATATATATATATATGTTAGTGGTGTTATATATATATATATATAAACTCTCTTTAACGTAAGCTTAATCTCTTACTATAAATATTTGTAGTAATTTTAATAATTATCCCAAGCCTAAGTCTACCCAAGTACTTCTAGTAAGTATTCTTTGCCAACATATTAAAGATAAAATTCAGACTGCTACAGAGAGTGATTTGAACCAGCGTCCCTTGACACAAAGAGTTTATGAGTTTAACTTCCCATAACACAATGCAAGCTAATGCTGCCAGGAGGTTATATATATGAGGTATATACAGTATATATATATATACATATATATATGTTATATATATATATATATATATATATATATATATATATATATATATATGCATATATGCGTATATATATATAGGTACACATATATATATAGGTATATTGTATTAGATATATATATATATATATATATATATATATATATATATATATAGTTACATGCATATATATGAAGGCGCGCAGGCCGCGTTTATTTTATATGTAACCCCGTATCTGTAAAAACCGCTGAGATAGCTGGAAGTGTAAAACCTGAAATAAGACTTTTAGAAATCAGCTGAACATTAGAAGGTGCAGGAAACAAGAAGAAATAAACAGCCGCGATAAAAATAAAATAAGAGGTTATACAATTGCCTTCCCCAAATCATCTGAGACATGATCTCCCAATATTAGTTGCTCCAAGTAGACATCTTTGAAAATTACGACTTGCATAAGATGGAATGAAAAATATATACATTTAATTTATTACCTAAATGCACGGCACACAAGGGTGAATTTACTTGTGCCCTGGGCCCTGCACCCCGAACTGCAGAGCAGTGCTGGTGAACACTTTAAAATATAAAAACTATTTTTTAAATAATCCAAAAAAAATAAAATGATAAATCATAGTTAACCCTAAAATATTGGAAAGATATAAAGAAAACGGTTATTTTAAATGGGAATCATGTTGAAATTCAAGTTTGAAAAGTGTAAATATTGCTGTATTATTTATTGTAAAAATTAATGTATTTAAATTTGTGTCTCTCTAAGAAAGTGTGAGTAAATTATATTTCATATATGCATCCAAGGGCCTTATTCTAAAAATGCTAATATATATAATAACAATATGATATAGTATGAGGAAGTATAGTATATATATATATATATATATATATATATATATATATATATATATATATATATATATATATATTAATATAGTTATTTATATATATATATATATATATATATATATATATATATCTTAGATACATATATATATATATATATATTTATATATATATATATATATATATATATATATATATATATATAAATATATATATATATATATATATATATATGCATATATATATATGTAGTGAGAATATATAGTGATATATATATATGCATATATGCATGATATATATATATATGATATATATATATAAAGTATATATATATATAAGAATAGTGTCAGCAATCTTCTATAGTGTGACTATAAATTACATGACACTTATATATATATATTATTATATATATTATATATGGTAAATATATATATATATATATATATATATATATGCTATATCATATATATATAGTTGAAATATTTCGAATTTTTTTATTCTTTGTCACTTACCATAAAGTACAAGTAACTGAACATCACTTCTTTTGGCTTAAAAAGACCGGCTCAGTTGTTCTTTAGAATTATGGTACGTTTTAAATAACTTTGGCAATCAAAATCACAAATATTAACGATAAAATCCTTTTCTACTGAGAGCATTGCTAATGCCGAAAGCCTGTCCTGCCCCATCGTATTTCTCACAAAAGTCTTAATCCTTTTTAACGTAGAGAAACACCGCTCAGCTTCCGATGTGGTCATCGGGATAGTTATAAGGACTTTTAATATTTTTACACATTCACTGAATGTGTCTTCTAATTTATTTTCACTTATGAAATCAAGGAAAGCTACAGCTCCGGACATTGAACGAAATTCTTCAGTGCTGTAAATTAATGAAAGTTCCGTTTGTAGCTTTTTTATGTGAAGGAGGGGGTACAATTTACAAGTTTCTTTTAAGTTTTGGGCAGGAAAGTTGGAATTATAATGGGCAAACATTTCAGGCAGAAATAATGTAGAAGCAATTAGATGACCTGTAAATTTAAATCTGTCTTTCATCTGACAAATTATTGTGTCACATATTTCTTTTGCCTCTCTACTTAAATTGGAAATACCTGTTTCTGCTTCTCTCCGATTTGCTACATTGCGAGCGCTCTCTTGAAAATTAAAATTTTCTCTTATGGAGAGAACTTTCCTCTCAAAAGTATCAATGCAGATCTTAATTCTGCTGGGGTCAATGTTCCTCTTTTGAAGTTGACCATAAAGAAAGTCTACGCTAGGCATGATTTCTTGAAAAAAAGAAATCCAAAAATTAAAATTATTACTCTCGAGAACCTTGACATGTCCAGATGCAAGGGAAATTGTATTTACATCTTGAAATTCGTCCCCATTTAAAATAACCTTTAAGCATTCTATTATTTCTTTTTTATTTTCAAAAACTGTATTTACTGATCTTGAATGAAAGTTCCATCTGGTGGGAATTGACCGAGGTAATCGTCTTTTCACTACTTGATCCAACACTGCTGTTCTCTTTGGGCTAGTGGAAAAAAATGCACATATGGCTTGAAGATTAGCAAAAAAGGTGCGGACATTTCTGTTAACTGATGCAGCATTTAGCATCACTAAATTAAGCTGATGAGCATGACAATGTATATATTCAGCTTTTGGATATATTTCTCTCAACTTAGCCTGAACCCCACCAGACGAACCTCTCATAACGATAGCACCATCATAAGTTTGTGATATTAATTTATCCTTGTGGTCATTGATACCCAACTTTTCGATCTCTTTTAAAAGACAAGTAGTAAGTGTTTCAGCGTCATGCTTTTCTGGTGCAATAAAGTTCCAAAATCTTTCTGTTGGTTTTCCTTTAACAATATATCTAAAGATGACAACCATTTGGTATATGTTGGAAACATCACTCGTTTCATCTGCAATGACAGATAGAAAATCAGCTTCATGAATTTCTCTTACTATCTCTTCGTGACATATATCAAGCATAATTTGTAGAAGTTCATTCTGTATTGTTTTCGAAGTTCCCTTGAAAACAGTGGCCTTCTCTAGATGGACCCTTAATGAATTATCTAACTCTGCACTGAAGTTCACTAGCCCTTTGAAGACACCTGGAGTAGTTGAGGATTCAGTTTCGTTATGCCCTCTCAATGCCAACTCAAATGCTCCACAAAATTTTATGCAGTTTACGATAATATTCAAGATATATCTATTGTTCTTAACATTCTCATTATGCTTATGTATTGATTTTCTATACTCGCTGTCTAGCTCTTTAGCAATGTTTAAGTTTCCAAACAGTGAGAGGCTTAAAGCATTTTTCATGTGTACTTTTGTGTTTTCATGATATTTTGCCTTAGATGCCAGATGATTTATATCTGTTACACCTCTTTTGGTCCATGTGTCTTCACCACCGAACAATAAACATGGAAAACAATGCAAAGAATTTCTTTCCTCACAACCACAAATCCATTTATGTTTATCATAAATAGATAAATTAAAAACTCGTTTGAATTGTCTGTTCTTACATTTAACCATCTGCTCTATATTTAAAGCTGGAGTAAGTACACCGGCCTAAATTTTTAATTTCCAGCTTCTCTTCAGCTGAATACAAAGAAAAGTTTTTTAAAATTAAATTGGCAACTGAATTCATCTATGAAAAGAAAGATATATATATATATATATATAAATATATATGCAACAAATTGGATTCATTAATAATTTTGTTATATATATTGATATATTATTATTATTATTATATATATATATATATATTATATATATATACATATATACATATTATTATTATTATTATTATTATATTATTATTATTATAGAATAGTTAATATATATATATATTATTATTATATGTATATATTACATATATATATATATATATATATACTATATATATAATATTATTATTATTATATATATTATTATTATATATATGTTACATATATATATATTATTATTATTATTATTATTATTATTATTAGTTATTATATATATATTTATTATTATTATTACATATATATATTATTACATATTACATATTATTATTATTATTATTAAGGTTATTATTATTATATATATACATATATATATTCATATTATTACATATTATTATATATACATACATTATATATATATATATATATATATATATATATATATATATATATATATATATATATATATTGTTTTTTCTTTTCTCGTGTTTTTTGTCAGGTTAACAACTGAAAAATTAAGGGTAAAATTAAAATCATATTGAGGAAAATGTGTTAATAAATTTAATAAGTCAAATATTACTGAAAGTATATTCAGAAATTATCGAAAACAAAAGTATATATATATATATATATATATATATATATATATATATGTTATATATATATATATATATATATATATATATATATATATATATATATATATATATATATATATATATATATGTCTACGTATAAATATATATATATGTTATATATATGGTCAAAGCATCTCGGAAAGCAACATAGAATAAAAAAAGATCTCATCATAAAATACATAAACATTTTATTAATCAGGAGACATTTTTATCGATGAAATTAAAAAAAATAACGCTTTTGAAAAATTTAAAATTGTTAAAAATGTTGGAAAACTGTATGATAATTATCGTTTTTAAGAATTACGAAGGAGTCTAGCGCTCGGAGAGAAAAAGCTGCTAGATAATTTTTTTAACTAAAGGATACCCCACGGGTAAACCTTAAAAATAGACAAAGTCAGTTTCCCTCTGGCTCACTGGGGACGACAGGGGGAGACTTCACCTCCCTCCTGGCCATTGTCCTCCGTCGGCTATAACCACCTAAAAAGGAATAAAAAGAAAAATTGATTTTCTCCAGAGACACACATTGTCAAACAATATTTGGTAACTCTTGCTCTCGTATTACTGCAGGATGGAAGGTTAATGAGAGCGTACGCCTGCCAGACCTAAGATAATACTAATATTTAAGGTGTTATTAATAAATATTAGAATAAAATAATTTTTTTTGTTTCATCGATGAAATTGCTTGCTGAAATCAAAAATGTTATTTATTTTCCGGTAGCTGTTATAGTTTTTTAGCTACATGCATGCTGGGGATGCTGCCATATATATATATATATATATATATATATATATAAATATAAAGATATGAATATATATATATATATATATATATATACATATATATATATATATATGTTAATTTTTTTGTTTTAGATAACTTGGTTATTTTATTTCTTTTTATTATTTTTTTTATTTTTTGTTTGTTATTTTTTATACGCGTATGTGTATATACTTTTCTAATAATATCATACATATTTTGAACATAATTAAAATTAATAAAACAAAGTACGAACTCATGGGACCTACGTAATAGGCCCGGCACTTTTTATTTATTTTAAATTAAATTTTTGGTTCCATAACCTCGATTTTGTGCACTTCTTATTTGGTCTTAAATGAGATATTTTCTCCCATTTTTTCAAAAAATTATTTTATCTTGTAGTTAAATTATTTTTTCATTAGATATTTTGTTGTTAAATAAAATTCAAAACAATACCATAGACTAAATGCATTGCAGGCTGGAGTGTAAGTGCATGGCAGACCGTTTTCAGCCTAAATGTCTGCTGAGTGAGTTAAAAATAACTTACTTCCGCGCCGCGAGTAAGTTGTATATGAATTATGAATATAATGTAAATATAACTATATAACTATAGACATTACAGTGCTATAGATTAAAC
>JABUQX010098764.1:32500-39021 GCA_015478945.1 Trachelipus rathkii
TATATGATTGAGCCATCCTCCAACCCAAAAAAAAGTTGGATTCAAGAACAATTAATTATAAAGGCAACGAGCTCCCCGTCAAGGCGACATCACCAGGTTGTCCAGCCGTCCTATCTCTCGTTCTTTATATTTTTTAGATGATAAATATTGGCTATAATCGCAATTATATAAGATGTTAAAGAAAAAACATATAATGAGAAGGTAAAGAATTAACTGCCTTCTCTGGGATTGAACCACCGCAAATGTTGGCGCGAGTGAGGACAATATCCCGGTGCTATAATGATAGCCATCCTCCAACCAAAAAAAGTTGGATTCAAGAACAATCATAAAGCAACCGAGTCCCGTCAGGCGACATCACCAGGTGTCCAGCCTGTCCTATCTCTTGTTCTTTATTAATTTTTAGCATGTTAAATTTGCCAAAATAATCGCAATTATAATAAGAATGTTAAGAACAGAATCATAATAATGAAGAAGCGTAAAGATTTAACTGCCTCTCTGGATTCGACCACCGCACTGTTGCGCGTGAGGACATAAGCCCCGGTGCTATATATGAGCCATCCTCCAACCCAAAAAAACTGTTGCTTTATAATTGTTCTTGAATCCAACTTTTTTTTGGGTTGGAGATGGCTCAGTTGTATAGCACCGGGCAAATTGTCCTCACGCGCAGCATGCGGTGGTTCAATCCCAGAAAAGGCAGTTAATTCTTTACCTTCTCATTATATGTTCTTTCTTTAACATCTTATATAATTGCGATTATTATGCAATATTTAACATCTACAATATAAAGAAGAGAAGATGAGGACAGGCTGAACACGCTGTGATGTCCTTGACGGGAACTCTTCCTTTATAACTTGTTCTTGAATCCAACTTTTTTTTGGGTTTGGAGGATGGCTCAATCATCTACGCAACCGGGCCATATTTCCTCACGCGCAACATGCGGTGTTTCAATCCCAGAGAAGGCAGTTAATTCTTTACCTTCTCATTATATATTCTTTCTTAACAATATATATATATATATATATATATATATAATATATATATATATATATATATATATATAAATTATATATATATATTTATATATATATATATATATAGTATATATATAATATGTATATATATATATATTTATATATATATATATATATATATAATATATATTATAATATATAATATATATATATATATATATAATTATATATTTATATATATATTATAATCCTGTCTTACCAAGAGTGCAGGACGCTTGGACCCAACTCTTTTGCACCCACCAACCTCTTTCTCAGCCTCCACCCATTTGGAAAAAGATATTTATGATTTACATGCTTGAAAGTAAATAATTCTTCAAATTTTGTGCTTAAAAATCGAAAGCTTCTGAACCCTTTCAGGGGAGAGGTTTGGGCTTCTCTCTTCGTCGTAAATGAGAATCTGCACCACTGAAAGACGCTCACTAACTACCTTGTTTAAGGGCATGCTAAGAATTCCATGGCGACTTCTGCAAGATGTGGAAAACTTTTATAATTATCACGCCATCAAACCAATGGATCTTTATATGATTCCAAGCTTTTTCGCTTTTCATATTCTTCGATCAATGATAGAGTGTCTTTTGATTTAACACCTCTGAACAAGACTCTTCATAGCTGCTAGAAGCCAAAAGAACGTTCATGTATCCAGCAATGATATCACTAACAGATGGTAATTGCGTGTCTGTCTCTGTGATCTTTTGCTTTTTGTTGGCTCGTGATAATTCTCTGCCTTTGCAGCATTTCATCAAATAGGCATCCTAAATTAATTTTCCCTTTGTGAAACACGGGGTTCAAGAAATTTGGTTTTGTTTAGGATTTAGAGAAGTTGCTATTGCACATGCGTCATCGTATTGCAGAGTTTGAAATCTATTATCTATCTCTCCAGCATGAATGTTTTCTGTCACCTTTATATATATATATATTATATATATATATATATATATATATATTATATATATATATATATATATATATATATATATATATATATATATATATATATATATAATATATATATATATATATATATTGTATAAATTAGCACTAAAACACCAATAAACAATACATCGTTAATTAAACTCTTGACTTAATATATGCATAAATTGGCATAATACTTTGGAGATTAATTCCAAAGAAGTAGCAATTAAGGAATTTTAGACAGGCTAAATAATGGGTTTAAAGAAGATTCAAGTAGACGTATAATATATATATTATATATATATATATTATATATTATATATATATATATATATATATATAATTATATATATATATATATATATATAATATATATATATATAATACATATATATATATATATATTATATATTATATATTGTTGATGCAGCAGAATGCATTTTTTTCGCATCCGCGGTGCGGGTGCGGATATTTGAATATATATAATATATATTATATTATATTATATATATATATATATATATATATATATATATTATATATATATATATATTATATAATATATTTCAAGTTTTAGCCACAATCTATTCATATATCGTGGTACGCGGTACGTGACTGGTGACCCAACTCAAATGCACCCCACCAACATCTTTCCCCAACCTCGCCCTTAATAAAGAGATTTTTACAATAGATTATATAACGTTTTGCACCAGTATTGAATTCAAAAATAGGAAAGGTCGGGCTTCAAGAAAAATCAATTTTTCTGCTGAGCAGGCCTCAACTATTGAAATACTCTCCAACTTGGAAACATAAGTTGGAGGACAAGGCCAAGTATTCCTTGCAAGTTTTTATCAAGCGTGGGTGAACATCTTTGCCTTAACTATCCCACCAACTGTTTGGATCGTCAATTTGATCTATCGTTTTTCTTGTGAATAGTTTTTCATCAAAATTTGCACTACATTTTTTGATAATGCGTGTGTTTCTTCATCCTACTGGACTGTAGAAATTCTTCCAGTGAATCTGTTTTGAATTACTTGTAGAAGATGTTGTTCTGTAGATTTCGTTTTTTTCCTTTTAATGGTGGCGATTAATAGACTGTTCGGGATTGAAGTTTTCAACTGCAACACACAGTAATGTAACTTGTTCTAATATTGTGATACAAACTGGCCTTTATAACGGGGATCTAGTAAGTGTCAATAGTATGAAGGTCATTATTTCCACAGAAAGCCAAAGCGTTTTTCTAGCTCTAGTTTAATTATATCTTTTATTCTTTTAAACCGTCACATTTTCATTTGACAGATGTTTCAAAAATGCTTCATGCGTTGAGATTAATGGTATTACATGAGAGAGAGAAGCTGTAGAGGCGCTGAATTTTTTTGGTAGGTTCTTCAAATGGTTTCAATAGCTTAATGCAATGTGATATGATGTCATTTTTTCCCACATTAATAAGAATGTTAACTTTGAAATACAAACTGGCGTACTGCAAAGCAAGAGGTTCTTTGAGCAATACTTCTTTCCATCATATGAAGTGTGTACTATTCCAGCGAGTTGGAATGTCTTTGATAAAATTAAGATATGGAATATCAAGCCGTTTTTTGAATTGTCTCAACTCATTTTATTTTCTTTTTTTTCAAATTCATCTTAAGTATTTTTATTATAAATTATTTATCAAATCTTGACATAACATCCGCGCAACATCCGCAGGGCAAAGCGCGGATGCGGTCGGATGCGGATCTTTAATAATGTTCGAATGCTCCGCGGATGCGAGCGGATCGCGGATTGTTACCTGCATCACTAATGTATATATATATATATATATATATATATATATATATATTATATATATATATATATATATATATATAATATAATATATAACATGTATATATATATATATATATATATATAGTGTGTGTGTGTGTGTGTTACGTGTGTGTAGGTGTATGTCCAGTTGTGTGCTTGACATGATATACTTGATCTCACCACAACACCCAAAGGAGCTGTCATGATAGGTTGGTAATTCAACTCTATAGGTTAGTCCTAACACAACTCTTTTAATACATGTACAATGAAAAAAAAAATCAAATATCCTAAAGAATATTCAGTTCCTGAAGAAAGGAAAATATTGAGGTACTAGTGAAGTGGGACGATTCGGACAAGATATGGGATAGCCTTTTATAAGGTGTTATGGACCATAGTTTAGGGAAAATGATGAAGGTGGGGTAGAATCCCAGTTGAGGAACAATCAATGAAGATGTGATGAACAGATTGCGGAGTGAGGGGACGACAGCAGGCTGGAAGAGGATCCCGTGACATTTAATGACTGTGAGTGATATTATTGTGGCCAATGCGAAGGCGTGCGAGGGTCACCTGGTGCAAGCGATTTCGTCGATGAGAGGAAGACCACTCACCAATGTCCGACTTGATATATACTATATATATATATATACTATTATATATACATATATATATATTTTATATATATAATATATATATATATATTATTATAATATATATATATATATTAGTAGTAAGTGCGGGAGTTCGTAGACAACCTATTTTAGGATGAAGGAATAGAGGTATCGCTTTCAAACTTGGTATATGGTTATTGTGTGTGATAAACTGATCACACACGAAATTTCAAGTCGGTAGGATGTATATAGGGGGTACCTCCCCCCGAGAGCGAAGGTGAAATATAACGCTACGCCCTTTTGCCGTGCACGATTCCGAGTAAAGATTAGGCTTAACGATACCCAATCGAACAGGTGGCCCACAGGCGAGTTTTGGTGACCGTAGGTCACCCCTAAGGGGGTGCTGCCCCTTAGCGCCAAGGTCAAATTCGTCCTGAAAACCATGTTAGGCTTAACGTATTGGGCTAAAATTTGGATGTGAGCTATATGATGACGTAATCTCGTCGGAGACGAGATTACGTCCCTCTGCGTCCCCCGTAATGGGGACGCTACCCCCACCTAAAAATTAAAATAATCGTAGAAGATTGAAACTTGGAGGCTGGGTAGAGGATTCGGAGTCGGAGTCGGAGTTGGAGTCGGATTTGGATCCAGAGTCCAGGGACCCCCCGGAGGGGGGTCCCCATTTGAAAAAAAAGAAGAAATGCATGGAATGCAAAACAGAGGAAGAAGAGAAGAAGAAAGGAAGAAGGAAGAAAGGAGGAAGGAAGAAGAATGAGGAAGGAGGAGTAGGAGAAGGAGTCGGAGTCAGTACCGGCTCCGGTGCTGGAGCCGGTGCGGTGCTGAGTTAATAAACATTCGTATAACAACAATGTTGGTGTGCTTATATAGGTTATCGAAACCGTAGAACTCGAATACGAGGGTTATAAGCCCGTATAGGGTGTCTAGGACCCCCATTGAGGGGGTTCTGACTGAAAAAAAAGCACAGAGTGCAAACAGAGGTCGAAGGAGGAATGAAGAAGGATGAAGGAAGAATAAGGAGGGAAAGAATGAAGAAGGAATCTGACTCAGAGGAGTAGGAGTTGACAACTGCACCGGTGCTGGCTCCGGTACGGTGCCGAGTTATTAAATATTTGTGTAATGATACAATATTGGTGTCTTTATATATGTTATTGGGTCTGTAGATTTCGAAAATAATGGTTTCAGAACCATCAAGAAAAAAAATAATAAAAATAAATAAATAAATAAATAAATTTCTTATTCTTTTTGATTATAACTTACAAATTTACGTTTTTACATACCCTAAAGCAGTAAATCAGTAAATCAAACCACCATCCAACCACCCACCTGTCCAATCGTGATCTATTGATTCAAGTCAAATTTTTTACTAAAATTATCATGTTTTACATACCCTAAAGCAGTAAATAGTAAATCAAGACCACCATCCAACCACCCTTCCTGTCCAATCTATGAATCTATTGATCTATTGATCTATTGAATCAAATTGATCTATTGATTCACGTCAAATTTTTTACTAAAATTATCATGTTTTTACATACCCTAAATCAGTAATCCAGTAAATCAAAACACCATCCAACCACCCCCTGCCAAATCGTGATCTATTGATCTATTGATCCTATTGATCTATTGATCTATTTGATCTATTGATTCAAGTTTTTACTAAAATTATCAAGTTTTACATACCCTAAATCAGTAAATTCAGTAAATCAAAACCACCATCCACCCACCCTCCTATTCTCAATCGTCGATCTATTGATCTATTGATCTATTGATCTATTGATCTATTGATTCAAGTCAAATTTTTTACTAAAATTATCATGTTTTACATACCCTAAAGCAGTAAATCAGTAAATCCAAAACCACCATCCCGCCACCTCCTGTCCATCCTGATCTATTTGATCTATTGATCTATCGAAGCAAGCTCACATCTCGAGTATCACATTTTGGATAAACTAACATAAATCAGTTCTTTATACAAAGATCAATGAGTATACTCTAACGTAACAAAGTTTTCACATTAATAAAGCTTACTTAGCATCATCTGAACTATGAATATAATACACAATGACAAAACCTAACACGAACTTAACATGGATAAACTGTTAACGTTAACAAAGTTCCACACTTCACAACAGTAAAGTAACTAACG
>JABUQX010098766.1:0-5000 GCA_015478945.1 Trachelipus rathkii
GAGAGAGAGATAGGCCCTTCGCTTGCTTTGTGGTAATTGCCATCCCTGAGGCTCTTTTGTGTTGGGCTCTAGCCAGAGCACTCGTCTTCATAAACAAATAGGGAGATGATTTCTTCTGTTTCATCTGATATAGAGTTTCAGGGTTCCCCATGATGGTTGTAGCCTGTGAGGGCTCCCTTTTGGTGACGAATGTTCGCAGCGATACTTTCGTCTTCTTAGGGCGCACGGCGGCGTCCAAATTGACAAGGGGATATAGGTGTCTTCTTGGCTTCTTGGCAGCTTTTTTCTAAGTTTCTTTGCGTTCTTATAGGTGGTGGTTTTCTCTCGGCTCTTTCTTGTATATTCTCCGATCTCATGTCCTTGGTTTCTTCTATCCTTTTCCACAATGGTCTTCCCTAATTTTTGTCTTGTGGGTTTCGTCGTTCCTTCTGGCACTTCTCCGCTTTCTTCTTTATCCCGGTCGGTTGGGCTGGTTGTGATTTTTCATGGGGTTTCTGTTGGGAATGGGATCTGGAGGGGGTCTTGCAGACTTCATTATCTGTGTTTGGTTGGTGGGGAGGGGATTCCTCGTTTCGTTAGTTCCTACTAGGTTTTCAGCACCTTGCGATCCCTGGAGATCCACACAGTTTTCGTGATTTTTCTTTTGTGCCTTCTTGGATCTAGTTTTCTACGGAGGCCATGGGCTGGGGGGGACCTGTGAGGTCCCCAGGAAGACCTCAAACACTACAAGTAAGTAAGTAAAAGGAACATAGTCTTTCCTTCGAGAAAGAAGTCTAATTAAAATATAAGAAAGGGAACATAATCCTTCCTTCGACAAGGGAGTCCTAAAATATAGCAAGGAGAATATATATTATAATATATAATATATATATATATAATATTATATATATATATATTATATATATATATATATTTATATATAATATATATATATATTTTATATATTATATTTATATATTATAATATATATAATATGGCAGGCGTCCGCACATAGGGGCAAGGAGGGGCACTTGCCCCCCCTGGAATTTTTTTTTAATTTTTTATAACATAACTTTCATTGATATCGTTAATATTGCAAAAAAAATCAGTATGAATATTCCTTGCAATAAATATAAGATAAATATGTGTCAATAAACTTTCAACCCGAAAAGCGCCTCGTTTCCAAGTACAAGGTGATGAAACTTATGTGGGACTTTATATATTCCATTGCCCGTCCGTGCCACATCTCAAACTTTAATAATAAGCACAAATTTACCCTTTAGGAAAGGTTACCTACCTGTTATTTACTAGTTACGTATCTCGCTTCATTTATACATATACTAGTCCGTGTTGCGTCAAGTTCTGTGTTCAAATGTTTTGCTCATATTTTTCAAAATGAATTATCTCTGCTTTGTGCGATATGCATTCTGTTTACGGTCGTACGAACGGTAATTCATTAGCAACCATGCGTCTTCTTGAAGAAATGTACCCTAATCATGTCATCCGCTTCATACTATGCTTTGGCAACGGTCTTAGGAAACAGGAAGTTTAAAAAATTATTAACTGGAAACGGGCGATCCTCGCACAGTATCAACTCCAGATGTGGAAGAACAGGTTCTCCAAAAACTTGAGGACAGTCCTTGCCAACAAGTACCCCCCGAGCGTGCGTACCCCTCAGCCCGCCTACATCTGCACCACGAGAGAGGATTGCTGCACACTACATGTAAGTCTTCGATAGTTTTCAGGGTTTTAAAAAATAAACTTCTTGTACTTTTATCACATCCAACGAGTGCAGGCCTTGTACCAACAGATTTTCCTACAAGAGTAGCTTTTGGTGTCGATGGATGCAACAGAAAATTTCAGACAATCACAATTTAGCAGAAATATTGTTCACAGATGAGGCAAATTTTTCCAGAGACGCCATAATGTTTCACAACACACAATCATGGGCTGATGAAGAACCAATGCATAGTTGGAAAGCCGTCAATCAACACAGTTTTTCATTGACTATATGGGTCGGAATTGTTGGCGACCATTTGATAAGGTCCATTCTTTCTACCAGCTAGGCTTACTGGAGAGGTTTATCGCCAATTTCTTGAGCATGACTTGCCTACACTACTTAAGACGTACCATTAAATAAGATGAAATGTAATTTCTATGCACGCACGGTGCTGTGCTCATTTCAGTTTAGATTGCTTCTTAACTATTTGAACAACTGTATATTCCATGCCGTTGGATAGGTGAGGGGTTAAGAACTTTGTTTTTTTTTTTTTTTTTTTTTTTTTCCCTCCCCCGCGTCTCCAGACCTAAAATTCATTGGATTTCTTTGTTGTGGGGTCACCCTGAACATTTTGGTTTATACACAAAGTTTGAAAGTCCCGAAGAATTAGGGTGCATAATCGCATTTGTGACACATTCGGCCACACACGGTAATATTGAACGTGTCCGCCATCAATGTGTGCAGAATGAGGCCTGTATTGCTGGGGGTGCTCATTTTCAACATTTGTTTTAACCTTAGTGCACCATTGCTTCGTGTTATTTATGTTGTATATTTTCTTCTGTGCCGTAATGTATGTATTCTTATAATAAAATAAATTGAATGAATTTGTTAATTACTTTCCAATTTAGTTACTGTTTATTGTAACTTAATTTTTAAATAGGTTTCATCACCTTATCTTGGAACGAGGCCGTTTTGGTGAAATGTTTATTGACACATATTTTCTTATTTTATGCAAGTAAATATCATACTGAATTTTTCGCAATATTAATGATATACTATATTTATATATTATATATATATATATATATTATATAATATTATATTATATATATATATATATATAATATATATTATATATATATATATATTATTATATATATATATATAAGCTTTGCCCCACGCTGGAAGAATTTCTGCGGACGCCCATGAATATAGGGTGTCCCAGAATGAAGCGGCGTCACTTCATATACGAATACATTATCTTTCCGAACGTCATTAACTGGGTTGCGTATGTACGACACTTTTTGTTGCGCCCAGGAGAGACGTCAGGTGTGAGGTCCGGGGAACGTGGAGGCCAGGCAATAGTGCCTCCCCAACCTATTCATTAGAAAGGGTATTTAGTATTAAGCCAGGTAAGTGAGGTGCGGCTCTGGCAAAGTGAGTTGGGCAGCCATCCAACTGAAACCACATGTTACGTAGATTTAACAAGGGCACTTCCTCAAGGTGCACTCCAAATCCGATGGATAGGTCGGAGGGGGCATGGTTGCCTGGTCTCAACGTTCGCAGGACCTCCACACCGTTGGACTTCTTTGTCTTGGGCACTATTAAAGGTGTCGTATACGCATCCCAGTCAATGACGTTCGGGAATTATAGGAAAGAATTAACAATCATGTGCAGACATACCAGCAGATCAATGCCGGTGGACGACAATGTCCATTTTACGGAGATGTCGTGCAAGCATCAGGGCTTGAGAGGCTCACTTTGAACACCTATTATAACCTGTATCTGATGTATTATAATGTCCTGAATAAAGATATGCAATCGTGTTGTTTACGGGGAATCCAAAGTCGCATACCGTATTCCCACCATGTTAGATTGGTTCCATCGCTAATAGCTCCATAACTAAGCATTATCAAGCATATATGTATAGAGTATTATGCTCATATTTTCCATCAATGTACCCGTATATATAAAGTGACGCCGTTTCATTCTGGGACACCCTATGTGTGCGTGCGTGTATATATATATATATATATATATATATTATATATTATATATATATATATATAGTATAGATATAAAATTTTATATATTTATATATTTTTATTGTATATATACTTATATATAACCGCAAGCTTCTAAACATCTTTAAGAATAATAAAGTCTATGAAAAATGTTTTAATTAGACTATAAAGTTAGAATTAATAAAAAAGACCCTCTCAAACTATCTTTAACTCTGGAAGATAAAATCAACCGTTCCCTTCGCAAATTCCATAATAACAATAAACTAAGTAAATCTCAATACGATTCTTGTTATTCTAGAGGCTTAGCTCTTCCGGAACCCTTTACGGACTTCCTAAAATACATAAACCCGACATTCCAATAAGACCTATTCTAGCAGCTTATAATACACACAATTACCACCTTGCTAAATTTCTAGTACCCTTTCTGACACCTTTTAGTACGAATCAATACACAATCCAAAATTCCTACTCTTTCAAATCTTGGCTTTCTTCCATTACCAACTTTCACAAATTCTACATGTCTAGTTTCGATATCCAGTCCCTATACACTAACATCCCCATTCCGAAGCCATCAACATCATTTTGAACAATATATTTCATACTCAAAGTACTTTTTTAAATTTCACAAAATATTGATACAAAGAACTTTTAAATTTGGAAACTTCTGTTACTTTTTCTTTTTCGACAAACGACTCTATTTACAAATTGATTCTTTAGCTATGGGCTCACCCCTTAGCGCTATCTTAGCTAACTCATACTTAAAATATTACGAATCCATCTGGCTTGACAAAGCACCTTCTAACATCAAACCTTCTCATTATAAAAGATATATGGACGACACATTTTTACTTTTCACTGATAACAATAAAGTCGCTAAACCTATGCTTTTTCTTAACAAACAGTTTACTCAATATATTCAAAAAGAAGAATCCAACAACACATTATCTTTTTTAGACATTTCAGACATGAAAAAAAAAAAAAAATCACAAGATAAAATATAAAAAAAATATAACCGGAAAATCCACTTTAACTAATTTAGCTCAAATTTTTTTCAGTTTTGTCCGTTTCCGATATAAATGCAACAGTATAAAAACATTAATTTATAGAGCTTCCTCTGACTTCCATATTTATGAACTTTCATAAGAATTTTCCTTTTCTAATTAAATATTTAACTCCTAAATCTCTTCTCATCATCGGTTTGATTTATAATGTTAATAAAATGGTTTCTTAAAACAATCATTTGCTTTCCAGATCCATACTGTCACATCTAAAGCAAG
>JABUQX010098766.1:10000-34589 GCA_015478945.1 Trachelipus rathkii
ATAAATAATTTACAAAAAAAAAAAAAAAAAAAAAAAAAAAAAAAAAAATTACCTGGTGAATTTAATTATTCACAAAACACCCTTATCCACCCATTTTTTCCTGGTTCTTTTTATTGATTATTAATAATTGACATCAAGTGTATTATGGTGTATCCATAAGCAAGTAGGATATACTTCTTACTACTATATCTTCAATTAAAAGTCCATATCTAAAGGTAATCATCTAAATTGGATATCAAACTAACTGAAACATATAATCCTGTAAAGAGAAAAGAGAATAAAATGAAGACAATCACAACTTAAAGGTCTCTGTTAAATACCTAACCCACAGATGATACAACTGAAAAATAATGACCAATACTAAAATGTCTGTGATGAGGATAACGGATAAGGATACAAGTATACTTATGAATTAACTTAAGCAATATAAATAGCTTTGTCAGGTCATAAATTTTTAATAAAGGAATGATAATCCATAATCATAGCAAAAATAGCGTACAGAGCACATTGTGTGGCATTGCTCACCGCCACTTGATTGACCACAATTCTTGCAATTAATAGAAGTTATAGCTACGTTTGTGAGGCTCTTACATTAAACATTCAACTCAGCAAATAATGTGTAAACTAAAACAAAACCTATAAATAAATGGTATTTATGTACTATACAAATAGGTAAACCCCTGAATAACACATACACACTCCCACTGCAAAAAGATAGGAAAGTTGGAAGGTGATTTTCAGAGCGAGATATTAAGAAGGTAAGCTTATAAAAAGGGTTAAATTTAATAATATTAATAATAATAATAATAATAATAATAATAATAATAATAATAATAATAATAATAAAATAATAATAATATAATAATAAATAATAATAATAATATAAAATAACAACATAATTAATAATATAATATATAATAATAAATATAATAATATTTAATTAATAATAATTAATTAAATAATATATATTTAAATAAATCTTACCCCGTCCGATTAGTATGCCGTGGGAAGGGGTTTATATTCACCCTAAAGTGAGAACTCGTAGCAGTCAGAAAAAGCCCCCCTAGAGGATTCACGAGACTGCGAAGGACCATCACTGTGGTATCTCTTCAATGCAGGGTTCATTCCTGGGCAAAACCCCACAACCATACACATTCTTCTCGCCTCTGCTAACTCTCACATTCACTCTCCTTCAGATACATTACTTTACTATACTTATACGACTAATCCATCTTTTCTTTTCATTCGTCATCTACCATGCCGGTTGAAATTCGCAACACATATTACTCATATATACTACACCAAACTAAACACATCCGCTTAACCAATTCACTTATAGTCGCATTACCATTCATATGACGCAAACCATCTCGATATGGTACTCTCGTTTTTTCACTTTCATTTACGACCCTTTCCTTACACAACAACACAACTCCTAATTGTGTATCATTCCTCAATTATATTATCTAATTCAAATATACTCACACCTAACACGCCTCCTAAAGAATTGTCCATTACTGAGCATATTGAACCACCTCCATGTAAAACCTATATACTTCTTATTTAGCAGACCATAGTTTCAACTACCTATTACATTAACAGCGGGTAACAAACATCACCTTAGGGCAAAACCTACTATCGCACTCCAGACTTATTACATTCACCAACGATTTAATTGCATCAGCTCACCTTCTGCCATTCACAACTTTCCCTACTACACTCTGCTCCATCACCCGTTCTTTTCATCCAACAATATATCCTAAATATATTAAACTCAGACACTTGTTCAGCTGCTCACATCTAACATAATCACATCCATATATATAGCGGAACATGTTCAATTCACACCAATAAACCTTACTCTTATTCTACTATTATACTTTCAAACTCACCTCCTTTTAACACACCTGCCAAAACCCTCTATAACCAATACCTCTTCACTTCTTTTCAGATTCACCAAACAAAACCAAATCATCTGCATATAATAAGTAGAGCACCTTCCACTCTCCTTGCATCTCTCGCTATCATTCTAACACCTTTCCCTGCTACCCCCACCTTTCTCCTGCCACCCCTACCTTCTAATTCTTTCATAACCCAATACATATACAAAATTGAATAACCAAGGAGACCATAACACATCCCTACCCTCACTCCGCTATTAATATTAAACCAATCACTTTCAATTCTATTTAATCTTACACACATTTCACTATCGTCACAATCACTAACCCTGCCAACATGTAGCTTCCATATATTGATCCTAATGTCATAAAAGCGCCTATTGCAAGATACCATTAAATCTACATTACACATTTGATTTTTCTTCATGTTATCACTCAAACTCATTTGTTTCATATGTATATAGAATTCATTCCACAATCCTCTACCCAATCCTAAATGCGGACCCTTGTTCTTCACCTAATCAGGGAATCTCCTACAGTCGCTATCAGACGTATTCTCTTTCAACTCACCTAAAAATACCAGCAATATATTCTTCACCTACAACAACTCAAGACTAATTCCCGCTATAAATTTCCTACAGTTCCCGTGACATTATAATATGAGATACTGATTCACTTCGGTTCTCCTCCAATCTCCTCGGACCCAATACCACTTCCATAAATGCTTTGTTAACACAACTTCCAAACGCCAATCAGTCCTTCATTCACTCGGCTCTCTTTCGAATCATTTCACCAGTATTTTCATCTATACTTCGAAAGATTAACCAATTTATTAACTTTTTCACTCTTTTTCCACAGATTACTCCTCGCTTCCACAAGATGCCTATTCCTTATCATAACGCCTATCACAACTACATTCACTATCACCTCTCCATTATTCTTTCTTGCACCATCATACCCACACACATTCACTAACACTTCTTCATTACTGCCAATGTTATGCCTATTTTAGAAGTGTTCCCTCCACACTTTCCTCACATCCATTTCATCAGTTATGAAAGCACCATCCCTATTCATTATTCTAAGCAGATTACCCTTATTCTCATTCTTAATAATAATAATAATAATAAATAATAAATAAATAATAATATAACTAATAATAATAATAATAATAATAATAATGTCGCATCAAAACTTTGCTACTGATGTTTTTCCACCTGGATTTGTCACCAGAAAAAAAAAATCAATTTTTTCATAAAAATTGTCAAGGTAAACTTTTCAAAACGTATGCTTTTAAATATTTCAATTCCAAATCTATAGGCTACAAAAATAAATCTATCTTTGCACCTAAAATTCAAAATTAACTATCAACATCCGTTACAATATTATTAATTGTAAAAAATTATCATCGCCTCCAATCTCTGAAGATGTAAAAGGATATTGGAAAGAGTAGAGATTTGGGACATAGGATGTTTGATAGCGTGTAAAGAGTAAAAAAAAAAATAAGTATTAATAAGAATAAATATTAAAGAGAGTCTGTGAATAGTCATCTAAAAGGCTAGAGAGTAGTAATTAACTTTGTGAAAAAGGCCACAAATATAATTTTTCCATTCAAGACTTGTAAGAACAAAAAATAAAACACAAATGCATTCAATTTCCTTATATAAATAGAAAGTAGAATGTCAATGACTTCAAACTCTCATACCTTGGTATTCTGATCCTCATTCTTAAGACATATCTCTTGTTGTGATTCAAACTCATCTGTTTGTTCAATCTCTTGTTGTGATTCAAACTCATATGTTTGTTTGATCTCTTGTTGTGATTCAAACTCATCTATTTGTTCCTCTTTCATATCTTCTAGTGACAATTCTTCATCTTTTAGACCAAAGTAAGGCTGATTGGAGCAGAAATGTGAAATTAATTCAAATGTAACAATAAAAATCTTATAGCAAACTAAATGGAAAAATCTAAATCAGTTTAAACCAATACAGAAATTACTTTATATGTTATCTATTCTTTCAATTACTGAATCAAAAACATAAAAATATGATGTTAAAAATATTTAATATATTTTTACCAAACATATATTCATTGACATTTACAAAAAAAAAAAAAAAAAAAAACTTTTAAAACAAAATGTCTCAAAACTACATCATCTGAAATGTGTCATCCATTTGTTTACAAAAATCTATAGTCTACATAACAGACTCATAAGTTTTCATATTTCTTTGCCATAAAATTCAAAGTTAACCATCAAAGTTACGTAATATTTTAAGACATGTAATGCATAGAGTCAAGAAATCATGGGCAAAATATCCTAAATTATCACCAAGCAAAAAATCTAAGTAAAGATCAAATATGTAAGTGTTTATAATCAATTTAAAAGTATTTTAAAATTTTAATTTAACCAAAAAAATTTTAAAATTTTAATATTTACTTCAACTATTAATATATAATACCATTTATTTTCAAACAATTTTAGTCTAACTTATTCATATAAAATAAAGAAATAAACTTTGTTATCTCAGAGTTAAAAAATATAATTTATTATTTTGGAAAGATTAGATATTCGAAGAATTTGGTCCTACTTTCCTATTGTTACCTTTACAACACATTTAAAATATAACATTTAAAATATAACACATTTCATACCTGGCTTTCTTCGAAGTAAAAGACATGCCCTAATTGCCCATCAATCTTCGTATCTTCTTCTTTGAAAGGTTTATCTTTCATTTCTATATCACTTTCAGTGATCATTTTAACAAATATTTTCAGATTTTCTGACACTTATTTATTATTTGATATTTAACTTTCCTAAAAAATTATTGAAATGAAGTGATTTAAAAAAAAAAATTGATTAAATAAAATTTGGAACTATATATTTTTTACAAGGAATAATGACTATGATTATCATCATTATTTCTTTTAATAATTTAGGATTAGTCCAAAAATAGTGATTTCTCATTAATTTTCTTTACTGTACCAAAAGAGTACGATATACTGGATATGATATCAGTTTTATCAGAAAATTTATTACATTGTAGAATAATATCAGAAAACCTTGATAAATGAGATATGAAGAGAGAGAAATTAAGTTAAAAAACACAAAACTACTATTATAATGCTAATTTAAAAGAAAAAAATATAATATAAATTATGGTTCTTGAAATATCTACCAAAGAAAAAAGTTACGCTGACAATTCACATGCTCTACATGAGAATAGGTCAATGATCTTTCCAAAATAAATAGCGATTTTATTAAAAGGTTTATTCTTCTGAAACTTAAGAGAATTTATAAAAAGCCATCCTTATACTGTTTATTTGGAATTTAAGAACAAAAAAGCTAAATAAAAGTACTTAAATAAGGGCTGCAGAACTGGAGCCCAGAACCATGGAATTGGTAAATTTTTGGGGATCAGAACAAGTGTCACATGATCGAAAGTAATCAGAGCCAAAGTGGCATGATAAACATCAGTCAGAATCAGAGTTGGAACTAAAGTCTGAGCTAAGAAAAGTTTCCCTAATATTACCTTCCAAAAGACAAACAGGATCCATTGTGGAGCAACCCTTTCTAAATCCATATTGAGTAGGTATTAAAAATTCTTTATCTTGCATATATTGTTCAAGTCTATTCAAAACCATTTGCTCCAACAACTTACACAGACAACTAATTTGGGAAACATTGAGTCGCAACTATTCCTTGGTTTCCCCAGTTTAAGTATGGGGACCAGTAGAGACAAACACCAGTCATCTGGAAAGAGATCATGTAGCCAAATATAATTAATGAAATGCAACAACCGAACCTTGTTTTGTAATGATAGATGTTGAAGAAAAGGGTATATAACATAATCTAAACTAGTGATGCATCAGATGTCATTTTTTTGTGTCCACGGATGCGGATGTTTGATATATATATATATATATATATTATATATATATTATATATATACTATATTATATATATTATAGTATATATATAATATATAGTCATATACATAGATATATATATATTATATATATAATAGATATATATATTATATATATTATATATATAATATAGATATACGGTATAGTATAGTATGTATATATATGATATATATATAGTACGTATATATAGTATAATATATATATTATATATATATATATATATTATATATATATATATATATATGACTATAGTATTATATATAGATAATATATATATATCATATATATAGATATATATATATAGTATATTATAATATATATATATAATATACTATATATATATATATATATTATATATATAATATATATTATTACTTATATAGATATATATTATTATATAATATACTAGGTATATATATATATGATATATTAATATTATATATATAATATATATATATATATCATAATATATATATATATATTTCCGAAGTTACGAACCACAAATCTATTAATATAATTGTGTTACCACAGGTGCTGGAGCGGGGACGCTATCTCAAAATGCACCTGCACCAAGCCGGTTCTGTTTTCCTAAGCCTGCGCCCTTAAATGAAAAAGGATTTTACAATGGATTATAATATACTTTTTGCACTAGTAGTATTGAAATTCAAATATAGGAAGTTGTGCTTGAGAAACATCATTTTTCTGCATTTTCTGCTGAGAGCCTGTTTCTCTTTCATCATATATTAGCCCCAGCTTGCCAAATACCTCTCTCCACTTGGAACACTAGTTGGGTGACAGGCCAAGTATTTTCCTTGCAAGTTTATTCAAGCGTGGGTAACATTTTGCTTAACTTTCCACCAACTGATAGCATCATCATTTGTATCTGGTCGTTTTTCTTGGTGATAGTTGCAATCATTTGCACAACATCTTTTAGTAATGTGTGTGTTTCTTCATCACTAATGGACTGCAGAAATTCTTTCGTGATATTCATATCAACAATCATTGAAATTAAATGAACTATCTGAATTTCATTTTTTTTTTCCTTTTAATCGGTGGCGAATTAATAGACCTGGTTCGGATTGAAATTTTTCAACTGCAAACAAAATGACGATTTAACTTGTTCTAATATTGTTACAAAAAAACTTGCCTTTATAACGGGGATCTAAGTAAGTTGCAATAGTTTGAAGATCATGTACTCCATGCTTAACATTACACAGTTGAGTTGAGTCCCATGTCTCGCATTTAAAGTTAATTTGCATTCAGATTCATCTAAGTATTTTTATTATAAAATTCTTTATCAAATCTCGAAAATAAATATCCGCACAACATCCGCAGAGCAAAGCGCGGATGCGGATCTTTAATAATGTGCAATGCTCTGCGGATGTGGATGTTACCTGCATCACTAATCTAAACCAGGAGAGTTATTTTTTCCAGAAGGCACCCAATGCCACATTCAATTCAGAAAGTGTGAAAGGTCATTATATACATGCTCAGATTGCCCCCCAAAATCAATATTGGAAAACTCAGCCTCAACCATAGTATAAACAAAAGGTTCCTTGTAACTATTTATACTATTTACCTTAGCAAATTGATATGCAAACTGATTAGCAATCTCCATAGAATCAGAAACAACACAATTAGAAAGTTGATCCCTTAAAACTATTGGGGAGGAAGTATTTACTGAAGATTTTAAATTTTTAACCTTATTCCATATCTTTCTTATTTGTGTTGAACGAGTAAAGGTTGAGGTGTAAGTTCTTGTAAATTTCCTTTTAGCTTTTCTAACAGTATGGCAAACAATAGCCTTCGCTCGTCTATAGACGATTTTATTCTGTAGAGTTGGATTATTAGAAAAAGGTCTATAAAGTCTATTTTTTGTTCTAATAGCCTGCTCACATTCCTCTGTCCACCAACTTTTGCTCCTCTTTTGATTGATAAAAGGTTTTGTCATTTTAAAAACTGAGTGTGCTGTATTCACAATTGTGAATTTAAAATATATTTTTCGTATTCGTATTCACACTCCGACATATTTAAATCCAAATTATTAGTAAAACTATTCCATGGATCATCATTGATTATCCATTTAGGCCTTCTATACCTCTGAGATGCGATATCCAGATTCTGCAATAAAATTGGAAAATGATCACTCCCAAAATCATCTCACAGAGTATTCCAAGTAAACAAATTAATAAATTCTCTAGATATACCAAGGGCAAATCTAAAGATTCAACTCCAGTAGAATCAGATCTATAAGTAGATTCTGGATGATTCAGAAGAATCAATTGATGTTCCATAATAAATTTCACAATTTCCATACCCTTTGAGTTTGCAGTGCCTGAAACCCACATAGGATGATGTCCATTTAAATCATCAACTATAACAACTGGAAACATTCCTTGGCACTTGTAATAAAATATCATCCAACTTATCTTTAACACTCCCCATTTGTGGTGAAATATATACAGAAGACAAATTATGGAAAGAAATGCCTGAACAAATAAAATAACGAGCACCAAACGCAACGCTCCAAATGCTGGTGTTATCAAGAGGTTCAAATTTCATGGATGAGAGTGAAAACCCAACAAAACCCCACCTCCTCTAACTATACGGTTCTTACAACAAAAATTGTAGTGTGAGATATATATATATATATATAGTATATATTATATATATATATATATATAATATATATATATTATATATATAAGTATTATAATATATAGTATATACTATATATATATTTTTATATAATATATATATATATAGTATAACGGTATATCTAATATATATATATCTATATAGTAATAGGTATATATAGTATTATATGATTAGTATATATATATTATATATAATTATAGTATTTATATATATTATATATAATATATATATATACTCAAATGGACTTTACCCTGTTAATTAATAGAGGTTCAAATTTCATGGATGAATGAAAATCCAACAAAACACCACCTCCCCTACCTACACAGTTCTTACAACAAATATTATAGTGATATATATATATAGGACTGTTGTCCTGTAAATATGTCTCTTGCAAAGCTATAATAGAAGGGGAAAAAATATATATTAAACGTTGAAGAAATGGAAAATGTGACAAATCCATCAATGTTCCACTGACAAACTGAAAGTTTAGATGGAAGGGCCATCATGAGAAGGGGAAATTGAAATTGGGTTACCAAATATAGTTATAACACTGATCAGGGGTAAAATCATCACAAACATTTAAAGACTTCAAAATAGACACCATTTTATGACACCTCTCGAGGGAAAAAGGTTTGCTTTTAAAATTTATACTACCCAAACCTCCCAAAAAATATAAAGTTTTTTCCAAAGTTGGGGGCTTTCTAATTTGCCTAGTATCCTGACCTTGTCAAGAGCAAACCCCACCCACCTCCGAAGAAGTACCCCTTTTATCCTTGACAGCAGCAGAATAAGTTACTGTACTATTTTGGTTATTATTTTGCAAGTGTCCAAAACTACGATGATAGATCTGTCAAGCATTTTGAAATGAAGTCTTTTTGTCAACTTTTATATGAACAATTTCCACCTCTCTATGATAATGAAAACAAGATCTATGGTAAGAAGCATGCTCATCGCCACAATTCACACATCTAGGAGTTTCATTTGGACATACGGGATGACTACCAATACAAAAACCACATTTCAACTCATTTTTACAAAACTTACTACTATGTACAAATTTTTGACAATTGAAACATCTGAGAGGATTAAGGTAATATGGTCTAATATCATACGCCAAAAAAACACAAAATAACTTACCAGGTAAATTACTACCATTAAAAGTAAAAACAATTAGAGGAGTTAAAAGTTTCTCTTTCCCTTTATATAAATGACGCACAAAAGTAACATTTTGCCCCTTGAGATGACTTAGGATGTTCTGGTCAGTCTCTGACATTAATTCAGGAGCATAAATTAAACCCTGTACAGTGTTTAAGTTCTTTGCGATTGTCACAGATATAGGAAAGGTATCATTTAAAATCTTTGTAGTTGTTAATAAATTACAGGTTTGAGTATCATTTTTAGTTTCAATCAATAGGCTTCCAGAATTCAAATATCGGGCACCCTGTACTGCCTCTCCTCCAGCAGCAATAAAAACAGCTTTCTGTAAACCAAAGGGGCTGATTGATTTAAGGATTCTGTTAGGGTCAGCCGATGACAAGTAAAGGAATATAACATTTCTGCAATCTGAGCCAGACTGATTGAGACATACTTTTGTCTAAGGGCAGAAGTATCTGTTTGGATTTGAAGACACCCATCCAAAAAAAGCTCGTGGATCTTCATGTGAGGCCCTGATATTATTTCCACAACCAAATCCCTCAAAATTATTCACTGGAGCTGTGCCAGATCGAGACGCAGAAGGTAGAACCTTAAATTCCTGTTTCAGGAAATAAATTAACAACAGCCCGGCGCACTTCCTGAGCGACATCACAGATTGATGAATCAGTATCGGAAAAGGAAGATCCAGAAGATTTAAGAAACTGATGCAGTCTGTTCAGATGGATAATTTTAGGGGGGGGGGTGTTAGGTATGCTATAAGAATTGATAAAATGAGGAATGAGCGTGTTAAGCTGTGTAGTATGATAAAAGACGTGAATGAGAGAATAAATGAGAATGTATTAAAGTAGTATTTTCGTTTGAAAAGGATGGATGATAGTCGGTTGGTTAAGAAGTTTTATAGTGTTGAGTGTGTTGAGAATCGACTGGCTGGGAGATCTAACAAAGAGTGGATTGAGTCTAAATGAGTATCTGAAGGAAAGGAAAGTGATTTTGATTCAAGAGAGAAGAATGGTGCATAATAGGAGTGAATGGCATGGTTTTGTGAGTGGGGTATGGTTGTGGGCATCGCCCAGGGGATGAACTGTGACATTGACGAGATACCACAGTGGGCAGTCTCAAGTTGTTCAGAAGCTCTAGGGGTGCATTTTGACTACGATGGATTCTCACTTAGGGGAGGATTCAATCTTTGCCTGGGGCTGATCCCCTTTTTCAGCCCCACCTAAAAATGAACATAAAATTCTGAATTTTCAGCTGATTTTGACTATATAAACACCAAAATGTAGTTTTTTTGCCCTCTAAAACGTTGTTTCGGGTGTTTTTCTATGAAAATAGATTCTTTCAAAGAAAATTTTTTTCAATTTTTCAAAATCCATGTTTTTGACTATTTTGGCATCAACTTTCAGAATTTTTTACGAAATCACTTCAAACTTGAAATATGCAGAGATTGGTCCATTACCTACAATAATTACATAGAACATTTTCGAATTTTTTAGTTTTGTGCACAGCGTTGTCCAATTTCAAAACCCATTTTTTTTTAATTTGAAAAGTGAAAAATTGAAATATTTTTATCTCTCATTGGCGAATCAACCAATCAAAATTTTCAGGGCCTTTTATAGTCGGGCATGAGATGCATCTTTTTTACTTAGATAATATTTTTGTATACTCAATAAAAAAAATTTAAAAAATTTTCAAAAAATTTTTTTTTTGAAAATTTGTTCTAAGAACAAATCCAAACCTATTGCATATACAAAGAAATTATCTAAGTAAAAAAGATGCATCTTGCCCGACTATACAAGCCCTGAAAATTTGATGTTGATCGCATGAGTAGAAAAAAAATATTTCACTTTTTCACTTTTGAAATCCAAAAAAAATGGGTTTGGAAATTGGACAACGCTGAGCACAAAAAAAAAATCGAAAATGTTCTATATAATTATTGTAGGTAATGGACCAATCTATGCATATTTCAAGTTTGAATTGATTTCGTAAAAAATTCTGAAAGTTGATGCCAAAATAGTCAAAAACATGGATTTTGAAAAATTGAAAATTCTGAAAGAATGACTACAGTCACAGAAAAACGCCGGAAAACAACGTTTTAGAGGGCAAAAAAAGCTACATTTTGGTGTTTGTATAGTCAAAATCAGCTGAAAATTCCGAATTTTATGTTCATTTTTAGGTGGGGCTGAAAACGGGAATCAGCCCCAGCCAAAGATTGAATCCTCCCCTTAAGCGTATGAGAGCAGGATTTTTTTTCCGACTTATGTCGGGATCTGCTACTAAACTATCGTTTCCGATGTATGTTCGCGCTCCACAACACGGTCTGTGGGGAGTTCATTAGGAGAGTGAAGAATATATATATATATATATATATATATATATATATATATATATAATTTATATATATATATATATATAATATATAATATATATATTATATATAGTATAATAATATAATAATAATAATATATTACTAGTATATTATATATATATATTATAGTATATACAGGGTGAATTCAAGCAACCTCTGCGACAGCTCAAGGGCTGATAGAGCAAACGATAAGGAACATTTATTGTTAAATAAACTCAGTGGTGTAATGAACACTTCGTTTCAAAGTATCGGATCCGATTGGAAGGTACACTAGTTTAGTGCTGTGTGACACGTCGATGTAGGTTACCGACGTATTTAGTGTTAACCGACTCAATTTAATGTTTGTGCGTGGCGTACATGAGTGTACGCTTAACGTCTCGAAAACAACGTGGCAATAACCTTACCTTGGCCCAAGAATTCTCGTTTTGATACAGATACAGAGTAGGCATGATTACGAAATGGATCACTCCACTCTTCCCAAGTTAATCGACATGATAATGTGTTACTGTATGGCAATGCTAACGGAAGTGGACGAAGAGCGCACCTCAAGTACCGGGAACGGTTTCCACCAGAAGATCACCGCCCACCACACACAATGTTTGCTCACCTTTCATTCACCGGCCTTCGAGATAATGGACTCTTCGCCCCCGTGCATTGATGGAAGACGCGTAATTCGAAGGGGGCGGGGGGCCTCCTGCGTGTGAAGAAGATGTGCTTGAGAGAATCGCCAACGACCCGTCGACTAGCACAAGCGTCATTGCCCATGGCCATGTGGTTAAATCAGTCGTAGTGGGTTCGGTCTGCAGGAGCACAAGCCTCCATGCAAATGACCACCTATCAGAAAGTACAAAGGATTGGGCCAAACGACTATCGCCACCCGTGTGCCGTTTACCGTGGTTTCATGCAACGGAGCATAGATGATCCTTCTTTCCTGCAACCAGTTCTTGTTTACCGATCGAAGGGCGTCTCACACGTGATGACTACTTCATCAGCAAGAAACAGCCAACATATGGATGAGAACAATCCGCTACGGGCAATGTGTTCATCGAGAGGTTCACCAGGCGAAAATTTACGTAAAACATCCTGGGGTGGAAATTCTGGGATTATCTGCTGGACCTGTCATCATTCACACCGTTTGAATGGACCTTCAATACCTGCACTACTGCCAGTAAATGCTTCCGAGTCATGGACTACATACCCCTTGCGACCCGCAAATACATGTGGTTCCAACACGATGGCGCTCCAGTGCACTTCAGCCACCAAGTACGGGCGCATTTGAACACAGTCTACACTCTGACAAAATGGATATGGAGAGGGGAACCTGTTGCGTGGCCTGCATAGTTGCCCGACCGTGCACGCCCGCTAGCTATTTTCTTTGGTGGGGCATGTGAAAGTGTGTTGTGTACATTAACCCAGTCAACACAGAAGAGGAACTGATTCTGCGAATATTCACTGCGTTTGATTCAATCGCACAGTGAGGGCACTGTTTGGTAGAGTCGACAGACAATGCACGGCGATGTCACATTGTAATCAGGAACAGGCAGACAGCTTTGAACACCTCCTTAATTTTCCCCAATAAAAATATGATTTCATAACAATAGCTACCATTGTTTTGCTTACACCTCCGGCGTCAAAACACAATACGTTGTTTAACAAATATTGCTTATTGTTACCTCTATCAACCCATCGGGAGTACCCAGATTACGCAGGCAACATACTAACATTAGAATACCGCAAATCTCCGGTTACGATAGTAACGACGCGCTCAAAACAACATCACGTGGTTTACCTTACAGCATCCGTAACTTTCGTTTGCTCTATCAGCCCTCCGAGTTGTCGCAGAGGTTTTGAATTGTCTGTAAATATATGTACTATATATATATAGTTATATAATACTATTATAATATATTATATAGTATATATATATATATATATATATATAGTATATAATTAATAATATATATATATACTATCAAAGAATCTCTCTCTTCTCTCTCTCTCTCTCTCTCTCCTCTCCTCTCTCTCTCTCTCTCTCTCTCTCCGCTCGGATTCGTCTCTCTCTCTCTCTCCCTCTCCTCTCTCCTTCTCTCTCTCTCTCTCTCTCACTCTCATCTCTCTCTCTCTCTCATAGGTATAATGAAACTCAAATGTTGCAAAAAATATACCATTCCATTCAAAAAAACCATAGTTCCGCTCATTTGGACTACCTGCGGCACTGCGCAAAAATAAACTGTAACTGTTTCACCTCGTAGAGCTAATTAAAGGACACAGGTTTTATTTAGAAATTTTGTCACATACGCAATACTTCACGCGATACACAGCTGTTACTTTCGCTGAGAAGCCTGTTATATATATATTATATATATATATATATAATATATATGATATATAAGTATATATATATATATTTATAATATATATAATATATTATATATATATCACTATATATATATCCCGTATATTATATCATATATATATAGTATATATAATATATATAAATATATATATATATATATATATATAATTATATATATAATATATATATATATATAATATATATATATATATATATATATATATACCTATACCTTATAACTATTATATAATATATATATATATCTATTACATGTGGCGAACTAGAGTCATAGGGCCCCCCGCCAAAGTGGAAATGGGCCTTCGAACGAAATCATAATATATATATATATATATATATACTATAGTATATATATATATATATATATATATAAATATATAATACCCAGAATATATATATAAGTATATATACTCATATACAGAGGTGGGCACGACCCGTTACTTCCGTTACTACGGAACTAGTTTTCAGTAACGGAGTAACGGCCTCGTTACTTTTTCTTTCATGGTAACGGCTCTGAATAAGTTTGCGTATTTTTTCTACTTTCACTTTTTAGTCCGTTACATTTTTGTTCGGCTTTCTTTGAATGCTGATAGCCAATTGACCACCCCGCTCAAAAAAAAAATCTTTTATAATATATATAACTATATTACTCATATATATATATATATATATATATATTAGTATATACTATATAATATATATATATATATATATAATATATTATATATAGTATATATATAAACATATAAATTATATATATAGTATATATATAGATATATATATAATATATACCGTATATATGATATAAGTATATATATATTATATATATTAATATATATATATATATATATATTATATATATATAATATATATATATATATATAAAAGGAGTAAGGGAATTTGCTAGAGTAATGAAATAAGGGATGGTGTTTTTCGTACTGATGAGATGATGTGGACTAGAGTGTGGTGGAACCACTTCTAAACTCTGCAAAACATTGGGCATAGTCAAATGAAAGGTGAATAGTGAAGTGTGTGGGTTTGATGGTACAAGGAACAGGTATTTTGGGCATATGAGGTCATAGTTAAAGAGGAGGTTTAATGTGTAGAGCGAGAAAGTTGAAAATTGGTAAAGTCAGCAGTATAGATTGAAATTACCCGGTGAAATGATCAAGGCCCGAGATGTGTTGGATTGATTTGGAAGTTGTTGGAACAAAATTGTTTAGGAGAGCAATAGTTCCGAGGGATTGAGAGAGGCACATAATAGTACCCTTATATAAGGGTAAAGATGATAAGGGGGTATAGAAGGAATTATTAGTGAAATTATGTTATTAAACTAGTAGGGAAGAATATACTAGCTTATATTTTTGGTCGAAAAAGAATGCGTCGAGTGACTGAAAACTGATTGTGAAGATCTCAAAAAGGCGCTTTAGAAGTGGTAGAGGATCTGTGGATCAAATCTTATCGTTGAAAACAAATGATTGAAGAAAATGAGAGAGTAGAAGAATAAATTGTAATTTAAGGTTTTTGTATTTGCAAACAGGCGTATGAAATGATTAATACGGAAGCTCTATGTGCAGGTGTATTGATATATGGTGTTGGTGGCTAGGCCTCTGAATGGAAACAAAAGTAAATACTATGACACGATAGCAAAGCGTGTAGAGAATATATGGAGTTGTAAAAGTGATTGTTTTAAGATTAATAGAGAAGTGAGGCAGGGAGTGCTGTGGCTTCTTGTTATTTCAAATTTGTCATACTGGATGGGTTATGAAAGAAATTAAGAGTGGGATGCAGGGGATGTGTGTTAAGAATCGAGGGTTGTGGAGTCCGCTTTCAAAATTTTCCGACTCCGACTCCACTTTCTTCAAAATTCACCGCGACTCCGATCCGACTTACGCTCCGAAGTCCCGACTCTCTCAAAATTACCTACTGCCCCGACTCCGCGACTCCGACTCCGACTCCACAATCTCGTTTAGATGATTGAGTATGGAAGAGAGTGGAGGATGCCCTAACCTATTATATGCGGATGATTTGGTTTTGTGTGGCGGAATCTGAAGAGAGTTTGAGAGGATTCGGTAGAGAGATTTGGCAAGGGATGTGTATAAAAGAAATGTTTAAAGGTTAATATATAAGAGTAGGTTATGGTTGTAAGTGAGGACAGTCCTCTGTGTGAAGTTATGTGAGATGGTGAGCAAAGCTTGGAACAAGTGTCTCGGTGTTAAATATTTACGTAGTATATGCTTGGATGAAAAGGGAACGGTGTGTTAGGTGAATGTAGTATGGAAGTTGTGAATGGCAGGAAGGTGGCTAATGCAATTAAATCGTGGTGGATGCAAAGGGACTATCATGAGTGCGCTAGGGTCTAACAAGAGGTGAGGGTATGTTTTTAATAATAATGATAATGTTGAAAGATTTATATACACAACCAAGTAAATTGCATAATGTAATACCGTAATTAAAGTGTCATACTTGAAAGCTAAAAGTAACGGAAGTATACGGCAAACTTCGTCTACTGTTTCCTTCAAAGAAACGAATAGACGATTAACGCCAACTACTTTTCCGAGTACGGAGTAACGATTAACGGAAACTACTAACTTTTTGAGTACCGAGCCCACTCTGTCCAATATATATAGTAGTTATATGATGGCCTTATATGCTATTTCAAGATTAGTAACTCCTTTTTATTGTAGAATTAAGATATTTGGATAAAAATAGTAATGAAATTTTTTTTGAAAAATTATGTAAAAATGAGTATAAATGTTCCTTTCAAGGGAAAAACATGTATTAAAAAAGACTTTTCACTTTTTTGTCAAAAATGTAAATCAAATTCTCAAACATCTTTTACATTCGCTTCTAAATGTACTTATTACTATTTTTACTTAAATATTAATTTTCCCTTCCCTCGCAAAAAATAAGTAATGAATCTGTTTAATTGAAATCTATATATAATATATATATTATATTATATATTATAGTTAATATATATATATATATATATATATATTAATAACGGTCCATATATATATATATAATAGATATTAAAAAATTAAAAAATATATTATATATATATATAAATATAATAATATATTATATATATTATATATATATATATTATGATATATATAATATATAGTTAGTAGTGAATATTGACGTCCCTGACCGTGGCGTGATTTCTCAAAAAGTATCAAGATATATTAGGTCTAAAACTGGAAAATAATCTAGTCTATGGGAAGCTTTCGAAACCGTAAATTTTCAAGTCTCTAAGGATTTATCTAGAGGGGGGTCTACCTCCCGGAGCCGTAGCTCGCTACGCCTCGTTTTTATAGCCCTTTTGCTTTCCAACCCGAGATTGAGTTAATGCCTAACGAAGAAGTTTTAGGCTCGAGGGAATGATCGTAATTCTCGTCGCGACAGATTACGTCAGCGCGTGAGCGCGTGCGCGTGTGCATACACATACACCCTAATGTTATTATTATTAATTATTTATTACGTCGAAGATTCGATTCTCGAAAAGAATCGAATCTGAGTCGAAATACGGATTCTGTAAGTGAATCGTTTTTTTTACGCACTCCGAACTTTGCTTCCGCCGAGGTGCCTTCTTCACATTCCGGCTTCTGAGTCCCAATATATATCTATGAGGATAGAGTTAATCGTATTGGGTTAAAAATTTGGAGGATGTTTATATCTGGTGGATGTAAGTCTCTCATCGTTAGCGAGATTACGTGCCCTGCGTGCCCCCCTAAGGGGGATGCTGCCCGCCTTCTTAAACAATTAAATATCTTAGAAGATTTGGATAACTCCGGAGACAGGTTTAAGCAGGAGTCGGAATCGGGACGGGAGTTTGAGTTGGGATATTCGGCTTTCTGAGTCTCTGGTCCCCCTGAGGGGGGTCCCCAAGTTGAAAAAAGAAGAATTGAAATGCATGGAATGCAAAACAGAAGGAAAAAAACAGAAGAAGAAAGGAGGAATTGAGGAAGGAAGAGGAGATAAGATGGGAAGGAAAAGAATGCAAGGAAAGAGGTGGTCTGAGAGGATTCGAGTCGGTCCTCTGCTCGGTGGCTGGAGCAACTGGCGGCCGAGTAATAAACAGTCGTATAACAACAATATTTGGGTGTGTGCTTATATGTGTTATTGGGTCTGTAGATTTCCAAAATAATTGGTTTCAAGAACATCAGAAAAAAATAAATAAATAAAATAAATAAATAAAATTCCTATTATTTTTGTTTATAATACAATTACGTTTGTTTTACATACCCTAGAAGCTAGGTAAATCAACTAAATAAAACCACCATCGCAACCTCCTTGCGACCATTCTGTGATCTATTGAGCTATTGATTAAGATCAAATTTTACTAAAATTGTAACGTTTTTACATACCCTAAATCTAGTAAATCAGTAATCAAACCACCATCCCATCCACCATCCTGTCACCTACCAGTCCAGTTGTGATCTTGAACTATTCGATCTTGATCTCAAGTGACATTTCGAGTATCATTTTGGATAAACATATACATAAAAAATCAAGTTCTTTTAATATCAGATCACCACATATATGCTGACGTAAAAGTTTTTCAATTAAATAAAGCTTACTTATCATCATCTGAAAAACTATGAATATAACCCACAACGACAAAACCTAACACCTCTTAAAAAGGAATAAATGGTTAACGTTAACAAAGTTTAAACACTTACAACAGTAAAGTAAATAACATTCAATACAAAAACGAAACTTATTCCACACTTGTCAAGGCATGTCCTCCTCATGAGCAATGTTAATAATTTACATAAGCATGGTAATATTAACAAAAATTTACCTAACCTGTGTAATTATCATACAGACAGGCAAAAGTATGCTAACGTAACAAAAGTTTTCTCATTAATAAAGCCAGCATAAGCATCACCAGAACTAAGAATATATATACATCACGACAAATCCTGACACATCTTAGGGCAAGAATAAACTGGCTTAACATTAACAAACGACCAAACTTATCACAGTAAAAGTAACTAACAAGAACTCACAAAAACACAATCCATTCATACATGGAAACGTATCCTTTCAACATAAAAGTTGTTTAATTTTACATAACGTAGTAATTAATTACAAAAAATTTAGCATAACTTTACTTAATTGCATAATACCAATTGGTAAAAGGGACAAACCACAGTAAAGTTTACTTTCTCAGTAACAGCTAAAGCTAATGAACATACATACTTAACAGACAACACACACACACCACACACACACACACACAGCACACACACACACCACACACCCGCACACACACACACACCAACCAACCCCAAAAAAAAAAACATGCATACTCAAAAAAGGCAACACTAACAACCAAACGGGCAATAAAACAGAAATCTCATCATGACTTTATCCAATAAATCCGACATACGCGGAAGTAAAACAAGTTTTCGTATTTTATAACATATAATTTCAAATAAAAAGAAGCGTTATACAAATACATAAAAACATAAGTTTATTTTAATATACTAATTGGTCATCTATTCAGCGAACTAGGATTCAAGGGGGTAACGTTCTATATAAATCTCTCTAGAGATTCAACACCTTCTTTGAAGCAATGTTAATATAAAGGCCTTCAGCGGCAACTAAACGCCATTTTTCGGTATATTTTTGATTCAGCTAGCCCTCATTCTCTCATACATGGAGATGAAGTAAACTCATCCAAGCTATAGTTATTACGCATTCCTGTATACTGTATTATACGGGAAACCACATGTCTCGGTGTAAATATCATAGATTACAGCCATGTGCTACTATGTATTATGTCCTCAAGTATTTCAACATCGTTAAGATTGATGAAAAATTTTTCGTTTTGTTTTTATTTTTAAAGCAAAACTACCATAATTTTCAGATTTTCGAACTGTGAAACCTATACACGTACGCATGAAGGTCACACCAGATCGATGGTGTTTCCAAAGCTATGAGTTCTAGGGTTAATATTGTCACACGACGAGAACACAAACGTCTATTCCGACATTATCACTGTCTCACACGGTCACCTCTGATAGATTTTTCACTACTCGTCGATCCATCAGATAACACATCACTTATCTCTCTAGCCATGTCAGCTGCGATATCGAGTAACTTGATGAAATCCCATCAGCGCAAACGAAAAAAGGTCTATTATTTGAACCTCTGGTAGGAATACAAGCAATGTAATCGGTTATCCATCCGGTCTGACGATTAAATATAATGACACATCGCTGGAAATAACGAAACTCCTCGTAAAATATCAACAACAGGTGTAGAGATGCGAGGAGATGTTATCCCAATACAGCGAAAAAATGTCCTAGCTGACGAAATCGTAAAAGCGTACAACGCCTTAATTAGGTACATTGAGATTTCTTTCTTTCAACAATTCAGAGAAAAAGTAAATCAATGAAATAACTATACGCGCGAACGAACCATATCAGTTCAAATAATTCCATGTAGAGGCTTTATGCACAACATACAACAACGCACCACAACAAACAAACAACAACAACAACAAACAACAACAACACAACACAACAATAACAAAAAGTACAAAAATAAGTTCTTTATATACCAACCATTGAATATATGCTAACGTAAATTGTTTTCACATTAATAAGCTAACATATCATAACCTTACCAGAACTAAGAATATATAATGTACAAAGTAACAAAATCTAACGACACCTTACGCTAGGAATAAAACAACTAACATTAACAAAAAGTTTCATAATTAAAAAGAGTAAAGTACCGTAGCACAGCGTAACAAACGTAACCTATTCACACTTTTTCAAGCATATCTCTAACATATCAATGTTTAATTTTACATTAAAACTGATTTACGTAGCATTTAGAGTAAACATTTCGGATAACATAGCGCAAAAAATAACTTTATATACTACCCATCGAATATATGCTAACATAACAAGGTTTTTCAATATTAATATAGCTAAATAGCATCATATGAACTAAGAAAATCATGTACAACGACAAACTAACACAACTTAGGCACGAATAAAGTGTTAACATTAGCAACTCCCACACTTAACACGCTGTAAAAGTACTAACATTGCATCAAAACGTAAACCTATTCACACTTTTCCAAGCATGACTCTAACATATTAACGTAAATTTACAATTGACATAGTATATTGTAACCAAGGGTTATCAATAATCTTGTCAGTTATCTAATACAGACCAACGAATAATGTAAACATAACAAAGTTTTATCCCAAACGTAACACAAAAAATAAGTTTCTTTACATACTAACCATCGAAATATAGGCTTAACCAACAAAGCTTTAAGCATCAATAAAGCTAACATTTTAACCGCAACTAAGAATATAACAGTTACAAAGGCAAACTTACATACTCGCGTATGATAATCAGCTAACAATCCTCGAAATTTCCCTACTTATCAAAGGTAAAGTAGCTAATAGTTCTCACACAATACTCGATATGTTTCCCCTTTTCTCGCATATCAGCAACAGGTAAAGCCGTATTAACTAACAAAATCCCTTAACAAAGTGACCAATCTATCGAAAGATACCAACATCTGGAACTACGAATAACACCATCTCCAATCAACGTGTCACTCGTTTTGAGTATGACATCAATTGACCTATGAATAAAACATAGACAATAGCAAAATTCTATGGGCAAACCTAACATTACCCAACAAAAACTTAACCTAGGCTCACGTTTCTAACACCTCATCGTCAGTTAACACAGTAATATCTACAAAAACCTCATCATTTCTCTATACATCCATGTATTTCAATTGGGCCCATGGTAATATTTAACAAGTAACGTACCTAACTTAACGAATGAAATCAGTTTTTCTAATTAATCAAGAGTATCTAAAGCAAACATTACCTTCCGAGAGAAAACCCATGGGGATGCGCTCTTGTAACACCTACGCTTTTCAGGGAGGTAAACATAAATACTTTTTAATCCTTACTCTAATTTCTAGGACCCCGCCCCCCTTTCAGAAAAATATCCAATTCAACTTGGTAGTTTGGCAAACGAGCGCAATCATAACAGACGCGAAATTTGATAGCTACTTAAGCACTGTAAGCACTACTTGGAGATCACCCCCAGAGAGATCCATGAAGACCTGAATCGGTACCCTGAAGGGGGTGTAAGCGGTTACCTAAGGGCTCAGATTCGATCTTCGACGTAATAATAATTAATAATAAAATAACATTGGGTGTATGTGTATTCGCACGCGGCGCCAGACCGCTCACGCGCTGACGTAATCTCGTCTGCCGACCGGAGATTACGTCATCCCGCTCCGAGCCTAACTCTCGTTAGGCTTAACTCAATCTCGGGTTTGGAAAGCCAAAAGGGCATAAACGAGGGCGTAGTGGCTACGCTCTCGGGGGTGACCCCCTTTATATATAGATCCTAGAGACTTGAAATTTCAATCGGTTTCGAGCTTATCCCGAATATAGATTAAGATTTAATTAATTCCAAGTTCAGACCTATATCTCTTATACTTTTTTCTATATCGATATATAATATAATTATATAATATATATAAATATATATATAATATATATAAATATTATGATTATATATATATATAATATATATAATATATATATATCATATATAATATATATATAATATTATATAATAATAATATATATATACTAATATAATATATATTATATATATATATAAATATATATATATATCTATATATAATATAATATATATTGACAAAAATTAAAAATAGAATAAAATGTTTAACTTACCAAATTCGTTGAATATCTGTTCTCGGCTTGTCAAAATATTCGAAAGGATGAATGCTTTATAGTTTATCGAAAACGTTTTTGGCTCATTGCCATGAATTTATTAACCACTTCTTTCAGATCAAAGTTACGACATGGTTCATTTTTTAACTGCTTAATAAAGCCAATGCACTTAGCTTGTTTGTGTCATATTGTTCTCCTTAAAAAAGTTTTTTATTAACTTGACCTTTGAAAACGACCTTTCAGCTTTTCAGATGTTACTAGTAACGTCAATACAACTGAACTGCTGTACAAAAGTCTGGGAAGCTACTTGCTAAGCAGCTGTTTTCTTCGAATAAAAAGTTTGCTATATCTAATTTTCTTTCTCTTATTTTCATTTTCCTCTTCCTGTAAGTCCACTAATGATTTGAAGGTGATTTAAGTTGTTCATAAACCCGAGAAGATATAAGATAAATCGTATTTTCTACCACAGTTTTTGTAGCCTTGTTTTGCAAAGTTTTATTTCGGGTAGCTTCTGTGCTATTTGCGGCGTGAGCATAACATGAAATAATTGCATCCTTAACCTTGTTCATGGGCTAATGAAACGGTAGTATATTCTTGTTCATTTAATATATCAAATGAGAATTTTTGCTGAAAACCTCTATCTATAATGGCTTTTCAATGGGTCTCTTCAATCTCTGTCATATTATGATTCAAAGCTCATTCAACAAAACTTTTTTTAATCTGTATTTCGAATCGTCTGGAAGTATTAATTTTTGCTTCAGGAATGTTCCAATGATGGTGCTTATACTTCTCGGCCGTAACTTCTTCCATCTACAGAGGTCCTCAAAATGTTGTGTCTTAGCTGCATATAAGGTTTGATTTTTGCCTTGTCCCAATAGGTTAGTTGCTTTCTGAAGATCGTATTTAGACTTTGCAATTATTTTTTGAGACAACAGGTGAAGTTGGCTTCCAATATTGTACTTTTGACAGGACCAAGAAGGAACAGGTATATACGAACGTCAAATTTTCTTAATCTGTTTCCCTGAGTGAGAACCAAGGGCTTTCGTATTTTTTCACATGACTTCTTACTCATAAAATCACTGAGATAAGAACCTGCGAAACGCTGACTTTTGAAATGTTTTTTTTCAGTTTGGCTAGTTAGGAAAAATCAAAGGCTGATTGACCACTCGTAGGTTGGAACACAATTTTTTAGTGTTTTTTTGTGTTTTATGAATTCGTTATTTGTTGAACAGCGGTTAATTCCTTGCCACTAAGCTGTACTAGCATGGAAGATACATAATAACTTTTTTCTCCAGTTTGTCATAAAATTTTTGAGGAGCCATTATATCTTTTACAGAATCTTCGAATTAAGAATTTAAATTTTAAATTATGAGCTACACAACTGAATTGTTATTTCTCGCATTGGATTACAATTTTCTAAATAATAGCCGAAGTGTACTGGAATATT